>FXXK01003431.1:0-22257 GCA_900184695.1 Betula pendula | reverse complement strand
TTTTTCATAGAACGAAACTAAATCATACCACCTCTAGAATCTCTATTCTAGTAAGAACGAGATATTCGAATTTCGAAACTTTCGATTTCACTAAATTTTTGCTCAGAAATATTGAATCTAAATTAAATTTTTGACAATTTTTCTTTTAATATAAATAATAAATTATATACAAGAAACAATATAAATACGGCATGACCGCCACTTTTCTCGTTTGGTAATTAAAAATAATTGTAAAAGTCCATATTCTTTTACACGGGAAATCCAAAAATAAATGCTTGCTTCATTATATTTATCAAGAGAGAGTTTGTAATTCCCTTTGCTATAATGTCTAGTTAATTAAGCATCTAGTTATTACTGATTAGATTATTTAATGTGTAAAAGGTACCAAAAATGTATCAAAAAGTTAAGCAATAGACTTAATTCAATATTTTCTTTTTTTTCTTTTTTTAAATTGGGTATTCAGCTGTGAACAACCTCAAAAAGAAAAGTGGCGAAGTAAACATTGGCATGTCATGGGAAGTTCTCAGCCCGGATTGAAGCCAAATTGTGCTCAAATAACAAGAAAAAATAAAAGCCATATTTTAAAAGCTGATGTGCAATTGCTCACCTCACTCCTATCCATCTATTATCATAATAAATTAAAGAGATGTAAATTTCACAACATGCGCTCCCGTTTTAGACAGAAACTAAAATTATTCTTATAATCCAATTACAAGCTTTTTATATTCATTTAAACTCGTGCAATAACTGGAAGACTCAGAAGATGGTCCGAGCAAATCAATGTAGTCTGTATACATAGGTGGTATGTCTTAGCGTCTTAAAGGGACACGTATGGCTTTATTTTGATAACGTAAATCTTACCTCATATATAATATATATATATATATAATAGATAAATTTTTATTTTTTTAAATAGAATCGTTTGGCCACATATGCAGAGATCTTTTATTACGTTAATGGTCATCTTCCATAGAGAAAGACATCACTTGTTCTCTCTGTTAGTGTAATGACTTGGTCTTCATCAAGTCAACATGGGGCCCAGCACTACTACACTCCTTTCTTGGTTTGGTTTTCTCTTTGTTCTACTTCTTTAGATTGGAGTTCTCGTGACTACTACTCCAAGTTGTATAAGGAGAGTTTTTAACCGACTTTGATATTCTATAAAAGGGGTGCAGCCCTTTTATGAGAAGACACACCAAGAAGAAGCACGGCAGTGCAGTGAAGAAAAAAAGGGAGAGGAAAAAGAAAGGGAGAGAGAGAAAAAGGAGAGGTGGAGAACGCATGGTGTAGTGCGTAGGGAGAAGAAAAAATTGTAAGTTTCCAATTGTTATTTTTTCCTCTATTGTGTGAGGGTAAGATACGGGTGTATTTGGGGCTTTGGGTTTTGAGGTGATTTTTCTCCCCTGTTACTTTTGTACTCCATCTTTTGATAGTGAATTTCTCCGGGTCGTCTCCAACAGTGGATGTAGGCTTGTTAAGCCGAACCACTTAAATCTTGGTGTCGTGTGTGATTGTTTTTTGCTATCTTCTTATTATTCGCATCTCACGGGTCTTGGGGGAAATAAGATATATTTCCTAACAATTGGTATCAGAGCTTTTGGTTCGAGTGGGAACGATGGCAGGAGAAGATGTTAAAGCAGAAAGAATCGAAAAATTTGATGGCTCGGATTTTGCATATTTAGAAGATGCAAATTGAAGATGTACTTTATGGGAAGGAACTACATCTGCCTCTTTTTGGGGGAGCAACCAGACGATATGTACGATAGCGATTGGGCCCTACTTGATCGGAAAGCCCTGGCAGTTATCAGGTTATCGTTGTCAAGATCAGTGGCACACAATGTTGTGAAGGAAAAGACCACTGCAGGTCTGATGGCGGCTTTGTCAAGTATGTATGAGAAACCGTCGGCAAACAACAAGGTGCACCTGATGAAGAAGTTGTTCAATTTAAAGATGGCTGAGGGAGCTCGGTAGCGCATCATCTCAATGAGTTCAACACTATCACAAATCAATTATCCTCAGTAGATATTGATTTTGATGATGAGATTTGTGCTTTGATTGTGTTGGCGTCGTTGCCAAATAGCTGGGAAGCTTGTGCGGATGGCTGTGAGCAATTCTGCAGGGAAGAGCAAGCTCAGTTATGAAGACATACGGGATTTGATTCTTAGCGGAGGAAGTTCGGAGAAAAGACGCCGGTGAAACCTCGACTTCTGGTAAGCCCTAAACCTCGAACAAAGAGGTAGAGTACAAGACAGGAACTCTGGCAGGGGCAGATCAAAATCCAGAAAGGAAGAAGCAAATCCAGATCTGGACGACAGCTAGAGTGTTGGAATTGTGGCAAGACTGGCCACTTCAAGAAAAATTGCAAAGAACAAGGAAGAGACTGGGAACGACTCTGCAAACGTCGTGGCAACAGAAGAAATACAGGATGCACTAATTCTTACTGTTGACAGTCCTCTTGACTCTTGGTCATGGACTCGGGAGCCTCTTTTCCATACCACTGCGATCCGTAAGTACTCGAAAACTACATTGCTGGAGATTTCGGGAAAAGTGTACTTGGCTGACGGAACGCTCTAGATATCAAGGGTATGGGGCGATGTTCGCATCAGAGTCCACAGCGATTCGGTTATGGAGCTACAAAAGGTCAGACCATGTCCCACAGCTGAAGAAAAACCTGATTTCAGTGGGACAACTACTTGATCGAAGATGGCATGCCATAAAAATCCACGGGTCAAGTGAAAAGTATGCATGGGAGCCAGACTCTTGGCTCGGGGATATAAAATAGGCACTCTCTATTTGACTACTAATCCGAGAGATACAAGTTGCAGTTGCAGTTGCAAAGGGTGACTCTCAAATCTAATGGCACTAAGGCTTGGCATATGAGCAGAGAAAGGGAATCGAAAGGTGTTGCTGTCAAATGGGCAACTAACCAGAACCGAATTAATTGAATATGATTTATGTGAAGATTGCATCCTAGGGAAGCAGAAGAAGTGTAGTTTCATTGAATGTTGCAGAACCTCCAAAAGCTGAGAATTGGGACCTGGACACACCCTGATTTGTGGGGTCCCTCCCCAGTGGCATCTCTTGGTGCTCGCGGTACTACAATCCACATTCAATAGATGTATTCAAAGCAGAAAGGTATGGATTTACTTTTAAAGCAAAAATCTCACATGTATTTGAAGTTTTTAAGAAGTGGAAGACCATGGTAGAGACAGAAAACTGGTTTGAAATTGAAGTGTCTAAGATCAGACAATGGAGGAGAATACTGAAGACGGGGGGATTAAACAGTTTTGCGCGGTAAATGGGATTAAGATGCGAAAAACTATCACAGGGACACCACAACAGAATGGCGTCGCGGAAGCGCATGAACAGAACCCTCAATGAGCGTGCAAGGAGTATGAGGTTGCATGCTGGGTTACCCAAAAACCTTCTGGGGCGGATGCAGTGAGTACTGCTGCTTACTTGATAAATAGAGGACCATCTGGTTCCTTTGGGCCACAAGACTACCTGAAGAAGTCTGGAGTGGAAAGGAGGTAAATCTTTCTCACCCTGAAAAGTTTTTTGGTTTGTGTCTCATATGTTTACATCTTGAATCTGATCCGTAGCAAGTATAGATGCTAAGTCTAAGGAAAATGTTATTTTATTGGCTATGGGGATGAGGCACCAAAAAAATTCGGGTATCGGTTTTGGGATGATCAAAAAGTGAAACTAAATCACATAAGTTTTTTTTAAGCTTCTCCGTATCGGATACATGCAAGCTTTACCTTTCATATATTTCTTATCAAAATTTAGTGAAACCGAGAGTCTCGAAATTCAAATATCTCGTTTTACTAGAATAAAGACTCTAAAGATGATATGATTTAGTTTCGTTTTGTGAAAACTTTAGCCGTCATATATTTATGATCAAAATTTAGTAAAATATAAAGTTTGGTAGTTATAATTTTCGTAATACACATATTGTGTTATTAAAACATTTAATTTCTATTTGAAATTGGGTTTATTATTTTTTCTGTTTGAACCATTTTAGGGTTTAGGAATAAGGTTTATTATTATTCTTCTGTTTGAACCATTTGTTAGTTGGTGAAGTTAAATGAGAATTGAGAAGGGAAGAAAGCGAAAGCTGTCCGTGCTGGACAGAATTTTAGGGTATCTTTTTTTGTTGTATTTTTAATTTCTTTTGTTTTATTTACTTTTGACTTGATATACAGTGCTTGGCCAAAAACAAAAGAGCAAGAACGACGGAAAAAGACCTTTTATACTTTAAAAATAAAAGGTATGCAGTGCATTTTCTCAAAGCATTCAATAAATTACTTTCTAAGAAGAAGGGCACCAAGGTATGTAGTGCAAAGTGCAAGTAAGTTGCTGCTATGAAGCTTCATTGGAATGGAGAAGGGAAGCAGAGTATTTGTGAAATGTGCGAAGTAGAAAAAGAGACACGGGATTATGTATGCTCTTGGTAGGGGTGAGTTAGGGGGAATAGGATCCTCTCCAGTCCATGTGAACTGGACTGGAGCCGGTTCACGGTCCAGATTGTTTTAAAACAATTCAAGGATAGAAACGGGCCACGTCATTTAAAAAAACTGGCTGAGGCCTTAACAACATCTCAAAGCAAAGTTAACGGCGTCTCAAGGATCTAACGTCTGGTAACTACCACCTCATTTAAAAGTCCTTAACGTTTCTTTTGACTAGTTAGAAAACAAAAACGAATAGAAAAAGACAAATCAAAGATTAAGAAAAGACACACCAGAATGTGAGTAGGAAAATGTCCTTGGCTTTGTGGGGAAAGAAGTTGCACATGTAAAGGAAACTAGAAGCTACAAAGGAAAAGAGTCCAACAAAGACTGAACTTTATAGAGAGAGAACAAAGCGGTTCATTTGGGGTTTACTCTTCGGGTCATCATTTTTTTCTCGTATGCGGGGCTAGAAAGATTTAGAATTTGTTTTGTGAAAAACAAGTGGTAGAGTCAACATTAATGATAAATTCCAATTTTAATGGTTATTGAAACTTTATCTGAGTCGGGGAACCAAGATTAGAAGGATTAGATAAAAGAACTTGTAATCCTTAAAGCAAACTTAGAAGAAAATTAAACTTCATTATTTTTTCAAACAGCGAAATCAATACATATCAGTAAGTGCATGATTATCATATTTGAGTGAATATGCTACCAATAAGTAGCATCACTAGGAAGATATAATAGCCCACGTCGTCTTAGGAAGCCAATTTCAAAATATGTGGGGGAGTGATGCGTGAATGAAGGCTCTGTTTTTGCACATGAAAACAGAGGTGAACAGAGGAAACAAATGGAAGTGGAGCGGGGTATCTTTTTTAAGATTAGATCCTTGCAGATGGTTGATGAAAGGCTATGGAGTTGGCAAGAATTCAGACCCACTCCTGTATCATTGCCAACATCAACCTCCATATCTCTGTTGGCTCTGTTTACTCCTACCCATGAAGCGAAGGCTGAGGCTCTCAGCCTCTCCAAGGATCAGATAGTCTCTACTGTCACTGAAGTAAGCTCACATATATTTTTTCTTATTCTTGCTGAAGTAGAATCTAACAAAGTTTGCATATTTGTAATGGAATCATTGGTGAGTGTTTTGGAAGTATTTTATTGCTTTTGGGATCGAAACTTTAAGCAATTTTGAGGGTCAGAAGCATAAAAAATTTTCCTCAAATTACTAACTAGAAGAATGCTAAGTTGTTTTCTCCTAGCTCGATCAATACCCATTTATTATGAAGTGGAGCGGACTTACTTTTACTGTATACGTTCATGTCTTTAAATAGACTACAAATAAACTGAAACTCCTATGTTCATGGAGTTTGTTCTATCTTTAATATTCTATCTAAAATATTAAATACAAATTTGAATAAGGTCAATCTAATCTAATCAGATACACTTCAAAACAGAGTTTGAAATCTGATCCTATCGTGGAGCTGCTGTAGTAGACTCTGGTTCAACTTCTACTTCAGTAGATCAAGTGGAGATATGCTTAACAGTTGATCCATCTTTGAAGATACTCGATATTGAATTTTGCGTTCATTGTAGCTGATTGAAGATACCTAGACGATGAGGTCGGGGAGGAGGTCGTGGAAGTAAGAGCTTGAAGCGATTGTCAAGATTGATGGGGAAGATTTGGCTGATTCGAGATATTTGTCAAGTAAAAAACACGGACGCCTCACCGTCAAGGCTTGGCAGTGGCGAGCAAACTGAGGCCGTCGAGGCTTGACAATGGCGAGCAAGCTGAGGTAACTCCGGTTAGGGTGAGAAAGGAAGAAGAAGATTTGGGTTTGAATCCGACTCAATGGGAGAGGGAATTTGATGTTTAACTTGTACGTGAAGTTTGAGACGCCGTTAATTTCGCTTTGAGACATCGTTAACGCCTCAGCCAATTTTTTAAATGATGTGGCTTGTTTCTATCCTTGGATTGTTTTAAAACAATCTGGACCGTTAACCGGCTCCAGTCCGGTTCACATTGACTGGAGAGGATCTTATTCCGAGTTAGGGTGTGAACTGGAAAGTTAGAATTAATGCTGACAAAGACTTTTGGCCGGCCGAACCCAAAGTCTTTCTCGCACCTTTTACAAAATCCAGCTCTATCTATGATTCTTTATCTGGGTTGGATCAATCTTGAGCCATTGGCGTAAGAGGCGAATCTGAACTTATTCTATGGACCAGTTAATTTAATATAGAATAACTCAATTTTTTATTTGGTTGTTGTAATATCAACATCTCAAATAGGTAACGTTTATGTGCAAGACGACAAATTTTATATTTAGCAGAAAATATTATATAAAACTTTGTCCTTTTGAAACCAGTAGTAAGACCTTTTTTAGGGCTTGATTGGGTGTGTGGTATTTTTTGTTTTTAATTATTATTGTTTTGTATTGTTTTAAAAATTTGAATACCCAAAAAAAGAAAAAAGAAAAGAAGATTTGAAATTATACTTGGATGTTTTAGAGAATAAAAAAATAAAATAAAATGGTATTTCATATTTGTACTGACACGCCACACGAGGTTTCTAACACATGTCACATTGCCACTACCGAGGATCATTTGGTTCCGTCTCCAAAATGACAAGTTCTTCGAAGTTGCACAAAGTATGTCATATTGTCTGATAGTTTGTTTATGTTGACAAATGTCCTTAATAAATAATAGGGGAAATTTCACAAACCCCCTCTGAACTGTCATGCCTTTTGCAATCCCCCCTCAAACTTCAACCCTCTCAATTTAGTGTATTTAAGTTTCAATTTTTGCAATCCCCCCCCTCCGTTAGTCAATTCTGTTAAGATAGACGGTCAAAGGGGTGAAATAACTTTTATGCCCCTAACTTTTTTTAAAAATTACCAATTTACCCTTATTTTCGAATAAAAAATTATTAAAAAAAAAATTTATTTGGGTCAGACCCTGGGTCACGGGTGACCCAGCCGTGGGTCACCCGTGACCCACCTCTGGGTCACAACGTGACCCAACGCGGGTCACGTTGTGATTGTGACCCAGCGTTGGGTCACGCCGTGACCCAGCCGTGGGTCACCAGACCCACGGCGGGGTCACAACCAGACCCCCCCGTGGTCTGGTGACCCACGGCTGGGTCACGGCGTGACCCAGCTTGGGTCACGTCGCGACCGCGTTGGGTCACGTTGTGACCCAGCGTTGGTCACGCCGTGACCCAGCCGTGGGTCACCAGACCCACGGCGGGGTCACAACCAGACCCCGCCGTGGGTCTGGTGACCCACGGCTGGGTCACGGCGTGACCCAACGCTGGGTCACAACGTGACCCAACGCGGGTCACGACGTGACCCAAGCGGGGTCTGGTGGTGACCGCCGTGGGTCTGGTGACCCACGGCTGGGTCACGGCGTGACCCAGCTTGGTGCACGTCGCGACCCGCGTTGGGTCACGTTGTGACCCAGCGTGGGTCACGGTTGGCCCACGCTGCGTGGGTCGCGGCTGACCCACGTTGGGTCAGGTCACTTTTTTTTAAAAAAAAAAAATTGAAAATTGAAAATATTAAGGATAATTTGGTAATTTAACACCCCTTCAGTTAGGATTTAACGAAAAATCCTAACGGAGGGGGGGGATTGCAAAAAATTGAAACTTAAATACACTAAATTGAGAGGTTTTGAAGTTTGAGGGGGGATTGCAAAAGGCATGACAGTTCAGGGGGGGTTTGTGAAATTTCCCCTAAATAATAAGACAAGTGTGTCATATTGTCTTATAGCTACTAACATTATTCTCATTATTTTGCATGTTACAATATGCTTAGTACATGTTTTTAAGAATGTCTTAAACATGTCGATCACTCACAAAAGTTCTAATTTATTCCAACAAAGTACTTAACCGACAAATGGCAAAGCCTATACTTAACATTGGGCATTATAAAGGAGACTTCTCTGCAATCTAATTTCTTCACAAAGCTCCATGTTCCTGCAAAAGCAGAAGTTAATTATATTTGATATGTTGGAACATTTGGAAATTCCAATAATACAACAGAAAGAAACCAACTTCTACTGAGAAAACATCAAGAAGCAAAACCAGAGTGACTTATAAAGTACCTATCGACTAAAATAAGATGGAAATTGTAGGTAGTTTAATGTTTTAGTCCTAATAAGAGGTACCTGTATGTGGACTTTAATGAGGTGGAACCTTAATTTAATATTTTGATTCTAATAAGACTTATGATTACAAAGAAAAAAAAAAGTAAGACTTATGCTTGTGGTTCGAAAGAATTATTTGAAAATTGAAAGGTTTGAAATTCAAAGCCAATATACAATACTTAGGATAGTCTTTAATCACTCCATGGGTTATTTGTCATGGGCCAAAACTTCCAAATTAAAATGTGTTGTAGTACGTACCTGAGTTAGTCCGTATCCAATACCTAGATGAACATTTTTTATCCGATGTAGTTCCTTAGTGACATCTTCCATATTCATTCTTTCTTTTGGCGATTCTAATGAACAAGCAAGGCTAATCTTGAAAACTGAAATTAGACACTCTTGCACGTTAGAATTCATCTGGCTTAGATTCTCAATAAGGACTCTTTCTTCTACTGCCTTAATATCATTGTGATCATTGTAGTTGTAGCCATTTTCTTCTGTTGCCACTGCTAATTCATTTACTTCTCTTTTGAGAAGATTAGGGTCTACAATTTGCACAAGTTTTTCTGGCAATGCCATATTAACAAAGTTATGAAGGTTGAAATCATCTTTAAACATTTTGTCGGTAGGTCTCTTTCCCGTGAACATCTCCAACACAAAAATCCCATAGCTATAGACATCTCCTTGTGCTGATACCTCACCACCCATTCCGTACTCTGCAATTCATATATTTCATATGCAAAGTTAACATGGTAATGATTTCAAATAGTTGTTTAATACGTAATTTAAAAGAGTTGGGATTTAATATTTAGAAGTTACATATTTTATTTAGCCTTAGAAAATAATGCGAAAAAATAGTCTGTATTTTACAATTAGAACTTGTTCAATTTTTTGGATAATTGGAGAGTAAAAGATGCCAGTATTAAAATAAGATCAACTAATCATTGTCTTTCCTTAGTTTTTACTTATTTGTTGGACAAATTAAGGAGTAGGTCAAAATATTAATTTAAATAATTAAATTCGCAATTTTCTATTGGTTTAACTTTTTGGGATAAGTAGTAATATAATATGGTATCAGAACAAAGTCGTAAGTTCAAACTTTGAATCCGTAATTTATCCTCTATTTCAAATAGTCCACATATTCTCTGGTCCCACATTTTAGGGAAAGCATTAAAATTTTAATTTAATAATTAAAGTCACATTTTCATATCAGTTTAAACTTTTGAAATAAATGGTGATTTAACAGAGTAAATAAAGGTCTTCTTACATGGATGCTAACTTAATTTACAAAAGATAAAGTAAATAGAATTAATGTTTATTGAATGACAACGCAATGAAGTATTTTTATACATACAAAAACAGCTATTTAAGATTCTGTTAAAGAACAACTATGCCATGTTTGATTGTATGTTCTTTTTCTTTTTCAGTCACGTATAAATGTAGTAAGAGAGCCGCTGGCTAGCTTGAAAGAGCTAATATGAAGATAGTCTCAAATTAAATACTAATAAAAAGCCTTCTAGAGAGAAAGGGCGATCAAGGCAAACTTTTAACTATCTGACATGCTATCAGAATAAGTATGGAGAGCCTTAAGGAAATAAAATGGACAAGGCTAAAATGAATATGTAGAGCATAGTAAAAAGACAGTAAGTAATACTTTTCAATTTGATCAAAATCATGATTTAGAAGATTTAAAATCAAAGTTGCTATGTACCTGGAGCAGCGTAGCCAATGGTACCCTTTATTCCAACTGTGCTAGTTTGATTTTGAGAAACATCATTTGTTGTAGAAAGGATCCTTGCCAAACCAAAATCGCTTATTTTAGCAATCATGTCATCTTCAAGAAGAACATTGCTTGGCTTTAAATCACAATGAATAATTGGTGTTCTACAATGATCGTGAAGATAATGTAGTGCAGAAGCTACATCAATTGCAATATTTAGTCTTTGAAGGAAGTTCAAATATCTTGGTGGATTTTCATTGTCTCTATCTTGGTGCAGCCACTTGTCTAAGTTTCCATTTGCCATGAATTCGTAAACTAGGGCTTTGAATTCATTCCCATTATAGTCCATGCTAGAGCAACAAGTTAAAATCTTAACGAGATTCCGATGTCGTATACTTCTTAACGCATTGCATTCAGTTATGAAGCTCTTGGAAGCTCCTTTCTGTTGAAGGTTTAATACTTTCACAGCAACTATCATTTTTTCTTTATCAAGAATTCCTTTATATACGGAGCCAAAACTACTAGATCCAATTAAATTTCTAGGAGAAAATCCAGCAGTCGTTTGATGGAGCTCTTTGTATGAAACATTTGAAAGTTGTTTGGTTTTTGGGAGTGTAGAAGATGATTCTTTTTTCGATTTTCTCCTCCAATAAAGGACAAGAAAGGATGAAAATAGAATGAAACATAAAACCCCACTAACAATTATGGCAATTAATTTGAATACATGGGATTTTTCTTGCTTCATAACTTTGACATCATCGCATGCTTGCAGTTGCAGTTCTGGGATACCTCCACAAAGCTTTTTATTTCCTATCACCGATATTCCACTTGCATTTTGGAAGACTCCTTCCGTTGGTACTTCACCCTCCAAATTATTAAATGAAAGATTCAAATACTGGAGAATAGAAACTTTCTGTAAATCTTTAGGAATTATTCCCGATAAATTGTTTCGTGAAAGATCTACATAGTGAAGGTCTTTCAAGGAAACTAGCGATGGAGGTATGTTTCCTTCAAATGAATTACCATGCAAGTAAAGATTCTGCAAACTCAAGCAATCTCCAATGGCATTAGGAATCTCGCCAAAAAAATTATTTTCAGAGACATCCAAAAAATAAATATTTTTCAAATTGCCTACTTCCATAGGTAGGATGCTCGTGTATTTGTTTTGTGATAAGTCGAGTCCTAGTAATTGGGAAGAAAGAATCGTTTTGGGTATGGCTCCACTAAGGTTATTTTCTGAAATAACCAAGTATTGCAAACGTTTGCAGTTTCCAAAACTTGATGGAATGCTTCCTTCCAATTTATTTTGTGATAAGATAAGGCTGACCAATCGAGTGAGATTGCCTATAGAGGAGGGAATGTTTCCTGATAACCTGTTTCCATACAAAGCCAATCCTTGCAGCTTATGAAACTTCCCAAAATCAGTGGGAATGGTGCCTGTGAACAGGTTTTTGTGCATGACGAGGATACTTAAATTGATAAGATTCTCTAATGCTGCAGGAATAATTCCAGATATTTGATTGTCACCCATATATAAATGACTAAGTTGATTCGACAAATTTCCTATAGAATCAGGTAAACTACCTCCAAAATTGTTATCAGAAAAACCTAGCTTTTCCAGTTTGGTGCAGTTTTTCAAAGATGCTAAGAAATTCATGTCCTTGGCTGAATTACTTCCAAGATTATTTCCACCAAGACCTAGCCACAGGACATTTAGCAGGTTTCCTAGGTCAGTTGGAACTTGTCCCAAGAAATTGTTATAGGAGAGATCAAGTATTTCAAGGCGAGACGCATTGGATAGTGAAACTGGGATTGGACCAGAGAATTTATTGGTAACGATGGAAAAAATTTGGAGATTAGGGAGAGTGAGGCCTATGTTGGCTGGAAGAGTGCCATTGAGTCGGTTTACTCCGACATCAATGGTCCTCAAAGTTGATATATTGTAAAGGGAATTAGGGAACATACCAGACATATTATTGGCTGTAACTCCGAAGAAAAATAACCTCTGCAAACGGCCTATTTCATCTGGAACATTTCCCACGAAATTATTAAACGAAAAGCGGAGTGCACGGAGCGAAGAAACATTTCCGAAAGAAGGTGGGATGCCTCCCGTCAAATGATTCGTGGCAACGCCAAGCACTACAAGCTTCTTTAAAGAACCCAAATCAACAGGAATATTCCCAATAAGTTCATTTTTTGAAACCTCCAAGACTCTGAGTTCAGGACAGTTGGTGAAGTTGTTTGGAATTTCCCCTGTTAACAAGTTACTGCTAAGATTGAGATGTTGCAGCCGGAATAGGTGAGTAACTTGTTGTGGAATTTTGCCGTGTAAGAAGTTGTCTCGGAGGTTGAGCACCCTAAGAAAGCTGAGGTTGCCAATGTAAGGTGATATGGATCCACCTAAGGTATAGCCAGTTAGGTCCAAGGCCGTAACTCTTTGATGCTTGGGGCCGCATTTAACTCCCTGCCAGTTGCAGAGGTGGATAGAATCATTCCAAGAGGTGAAGATGTTAAATGGGTCATTGGGTATCATTTCTTTGATATTGAGCAAAGCCAAACGATCAGTCTCGTTGGTTGGAGAGGCAGCAGCAGCAGTGGCAGGTTGGAAGCATAGTAGGCGGCTTATAGAAAAGAGAAGAATCACACCAAGATATGTAGTGCACAGTGCAAGTAAGTTGCGTCTATGAAGCTTCATTGGAATGGAGAAGGGAAGCAGAGTATTTGTGAAATGTGCAAGGTAGAGCAAGATACAGTGTATTATTATGTGCTCTTTGTTGGGGTCGCTTATGGGGTGAACTTATTGGCAATTTTCAAGATACAAGGTCAGTTAGGGTGTATGAAGTTAGAATTTTCAAAGCACACAAGTTCTTGAGTACTTGACACGCCGATAGTAGTATCTTGGTCGCGTTGATGAAAGAAACTAAATCACATTAAGTTTTTTTTTAAGCATTCTCCGTATCGCGTACATGCAAGCTTGTAACTTTCATATTATTTCTATCAAATTTTAGTGAAAACCGAGAGGTCTCGAAATTCCAAATATCTCGTTTACTAGAATAAAGACTCTAAAGAATGATATGATTAGTTTCGTTTTTTGTGAAAACTTTAGGCCAGTCATATATTATGATCAAAAATTTAGTAAAATATAAAGTTTGCGTAGTTATAATTTTCCGTAATACAACATATTGTCTTATTAAAACATCTTAAATTTATTTGAAATTGGGTTTTTTATTGTTTCTCTGTTTGAAACCATTTAGGTAGGGTTTAGGTAAGGTTATTATTATTCTTCTGTTTAACCATCTTGGTTAGTTGCGTGAAGTTAATGAGAATTGAGGAAGGGAAGAAAGCGAAAGCGTGTCCGTGCCTGGACAGAATTTTAGGGTATCTTTTTTTTTTGTATTTTAATTCTTTTGTTTTATTACTTTTGACTTGATATACAGTGCTTGGCCAAAACAAAAGAGCAAGAACGACGGAAAAAGACCTTTTAACTTTAAAAATAAAAGGTATGCATGCATTTTCTCAAAGCATTCAATAAATTACTTTCTAAGAAGAAGGGCACCAAGGTATGTAGTGCAAAGTGCAAGTAATTGCTGCTATGAAGCTTCATTGGAATGGAGAAGGGAAGCAGAGTATTTGTGAAATGTGCGAAGTAGAAAAAGAGACACGGGGATTATGTATGCTCTTTGGTAGGGGTGAGATTAGGGGAAATAGGATCCTCTCCAGTCCATTGTGAACTGGACTGGAGCCGGTTCACGGTCCAGGTTGTTTTAAAACAATTCAAGGATGAAACGGGCCACGTCATTTAAAAAACTGGCTGAGGCCTTAACAACATCTCAAAGCAAAGTTAACGCGTCTCAAGGATCAACGTCTGGTAACTACCCCTCATTTAAAGTCCTTAACGTTTCTTTTGACTAGTTAGAAAGATCAAAACGAATAGAAAAGACAAATCAAAGATAAGAAAAGACACACCAGAATGTGAGTAGGAAAATGTCCTTGGCTTTGTGGGGAAAGAAGTTGGCACATGTAAAGGAAACTAGAAGCTACAAAGGAAAAGATCCAACAAAGTGAACTTATATAGAGAAGGAAAAAGCGGGTTCATTTGGGGTTTACTCTTCGGGTCAATCATTTTTCTCGTATGCGGGGCTAGAATGATTTAGAATTTGTTTGTTGAAAACAAGTGGTAGAATCAACATTAATGATAAATTCCAATTTAATGGTTATTGAAACTTTATCTGAGTCGGGGAACCAAGATTAGAAGGATTAGATAAAAAGAACTTGTAATCCTTAAAGCAACTTAGAAGAAAATTAAACTCATTATTTTTTCAACAGCGAAATCAATACATATCAGTAAGTGCATGATTTATCATATTTTGGAGTGAATATGCTACCAGATAAGTAGCATCACTAGGAAGATATAATAGCCCACGTCGTCTTAGGAAGCCAATTTCAAAATATGTGGGGGAGTGATGCGTGAATGAAGGCTCTGTTTTTGCACATATAAAACAGAGGTGGAACAGAGGAAACAAATGGAAGTGGAGCGGGGTATCTTTTTTAAGATTTAGATCCTTGCAGATGGGTTGATGAAAGGCTATGGAGTTGGCAAAATTCAGACCCACTCCTGTATCATTGCCAACATCAACCTCCATATCTCTGTTGGCTCTGTTTACTCCTACCCATGAGCCGAAGGCTGAGGCTCTCAGCCTCTCCAAGGATCAGATAGATCTCTCTACTGTCACTGAAGTAAACTACAATATATTTTTTCTTATTCTTGCTGAAGTAGAATCTAACAAAGTTTGCATATTTGTAATGGAATCATTGGTGGATGTTTTGGAGTATTTTATTGCTTTTGGGATCGAAACTTTAAGCAATTTTGAGGGTCAGAAGCATAAAAAATTTCCTCAATTACTAACTAGAAGAATGCTAAGTTGTTTTCTCCTAGCTCGATCAATACCCATTTATTATGAAGTGGAGCGGACTACTTTACTGTATACGTTCATGTCTTTAAATAGACTACAAATAACTGAAACTCCTATGTTCATGGAGTTTGTTCTATCTTTAATATTCTATCTAAAAATTAAATACAAATTTGAATAAGGTCAATCTAATCTAATCAGTACACTTCAAAACAGAGTTTGAAATCTGATCCTATCGTGGGGAGCTGCTGTAGTAGACTCTGGTTCAACTTCTACTTCAGTAGATCAAGTGGAGATATGCTTAAACCTTTGATCCATCTTTGAAGATACTCGATATTGAATTTTGCGTTCATTGTAGCTGATTTGAAGATACCTAGACGATGAGGTCGGGGAGGGAGGTCGTGGAAGTAAGAGCTTGAAGCGATTGTCAAGATTGATGGGGAAGATTTGGCTGATTCGAGATATTTGTTCAAGTAAAAAACACGGACGCCTCACCGTCAAGGCTTGGCATGTGGCGAGCAAACTGAGCCGTCGAGGGCTTGACAATGGCGAGCAAGCTGAGGTAACTCCGGTTAGGGTGAGAAAGGAAGAAGAAGATTTGGGTTTGAATCCGACTCAATGGGAGAGGGAATTTGATGTTTAACTTGTACGTGAAGTTTGAGACGCCGTTAATTTCGGATTTGAGACATCGTTAACGCCTCAGCCAATTTTTTAAATGATGTGGCTTGTTTCTATCCTTGGATTGTTTTAAAACAATCTGGACCGTTAACCGGGCTCCAGTCCGGTTCACATTGACTGGAGAGGATCTTATTCCGAGTTTAGGTGTGAACTGGAAAGTTAGAATTAATGCTGACAAAGACTTTTGGCGCCGAACCAAAGTCTTTCTCGCACCTTTTACAAAATCCAGCTCTATCTATGATTCTTTATCTGGGTTGGATCAATCTTGAGCCATGGCGTAAGAGGCGAATCTGAACTTATTCTATGGACCAGTTAATTAATATAGAATAACTCAATTTTTTTTGGTTGTTGTAATATCAACATCTCAAATAGGTACGTTTATGTGCAAGACGACAAATTTTATATTTAGCAGAAAATATTATATAAAACTTTGTCCTTTTGAAACCGTAGTAAGACCTTTTTTAGGGCTTGATTGGGTGTGTGGTATTTTTTGTTTTTAATTATTTGTTTTTGTATGTTTTAAAAATTTGAATACCCAAAAAAAGAAAAAAGAAAAGAAGATTTGAAATTATACTTGGATGTTTTAGAGAATAAAAAAATAAAATAAAATGGTATTTCATATTTGTACTGACACGCCCACACATTTCTAACACATGTCACATTGCCACTACCGAGGATCATTTGGTCCGTCTCCAAAATGACAAGTTCTTCGAAGTTGCACAAAGTATGCATATTGTCTGATAGTTTGTTTATGTTGACAAATGTGCCTTAATAAATAATAGGGGAAATTTCACAAACCCCCTCTGAACTGTCATGCCTTTTGCAATCCCCCTCAAACTTCAAAACCTCTCAATTTAGTGTATTTAGTTTCAATTTTTTGCAATCCCCCCCCTCGTTAGTCAATTCTGTTAAGATAGACGGTCAAAGGGTGAAATAACTTTTATGCCCCTAACTTTTTTTAAAAATTACCAATTTACCCTATTTTCGAATAAAAAATTATTAAAAAAAAAATTATTTGGTCAGACCCTGGGTCACGGGTGACCAGCCGGTGTCACCGTGACCCACTCTGGGTCACAACGTGACCCAACGCGGTCACGTTGTGATTGTGACCCAGCGTTGGGTCACGCCGTGACCCAGCCGTGGTCACCAGACCCACGCGGGGTCACAACCAGACCCCCGCCGTGGTCTGGTGACCACCGGCTGGTCACGGGTGACCCAGCTTGGGTCACGTCGCGACCCCGGTTGGGTCACGTTGTGACCCAGCGTTGGTCACGCCGTGACCCAGCCGTGGGGTCACCAGACCCACGGCGGGGTCACAACCAGACCCCGCCGTGGGTCTGGTGACCCACGGCTGGGTCACGCGTGACCCAACGCTGGGTCACAACGTGACCCAACGCGGGTCACGACGTGACCCAAGCGGGTCTGGTGTGACCCCGCGTGGGTCTGGTGACCCCCGGCTGGGTCACGGCGTGACCCAGCTTGGGTCACGTCGCGACCCGCGTTGTGGTCACGTTTGTGACCAGCGTGGGTCACGGTTGGGCCACGCTGCGTGGTCGCGGCTGACCCACGTTGGGTCAGGTCACTTTTTTTTAAAAAAAAAAATTTGAAAATTGAAAATATAAGGATAATTTGGTAATTTACAACCCTTCAGTTAGGATTTAACGAAAAATCCTACGGAGGGGGGGATTGCAAAAATAGAAACTTAAATACACTAAATTGAGAGGTTTGAAGTTTGAGGGGGGATTGCAAAAGGCATGACAGTTCAGGGGGGGTTTGTGAAATTTCCCCTAAATAATAAGACAAGTGTGTCATATTGTCTTATAGCTACTAACATTATTCTCATTATTTTGCATGTTACAATATGCTTAGTACATGTTTTTAAGAATGTCTTAAACATGTCGATCACTCACAAAAGTTCTAATTTATTCCAACAAAGTACTTAACCGACAAATGGCAAAGCCTATACTTAACATTGGCATATAAAGGAGACTTCTCTGCAATCTAATTTCTTCACAAAGCTCCATGTTCCTGCAAAAGCAGAAGTTAATTATATTTGATATGTTGGAACATTGGAAATTCCAATAATACAACAGAAAGAAACAACTTCTACTGAGAAAACAATCAAGAAGCAAAACCAGAGTGACTTATAAAGTACCTATCGACTAAAATAAGATGGAAATTGTAGGTAGTTTAATGTTTTAGTCCTAATAAGAGGTACCTGTATGTGGACTTTAATGAGGTGGAACCTTAATTTAATATTTTGATTCTAATAAGATTTGATTACAAAGAAAAAAAAAAGTAAGACTTATGCTTGTGGTTCGAAAGAATTATTTTGAAAATTGAAAGGTTTGAATTCAAAGCCAATATACAATACTTAGGATAGTCTTTAATCACTCCATGGGTTATTTGTCATGGGCCAAAACTTCCAAATTAAAAATGTGTTGTAGTACTACCTGAGTTTGTCCGTATCCAATACCTAGATGAACATTTTTTTCCGATGTAGTTCCTTAGTGACATCTTCCATATTCATTCTTTCTTTTGGCGATTCTAATGAACAAGCAAGGCTAATCTTGAAAACTGAAATTAGACACTCTTGCACGTTAGAATTCATCTGGCTTAGATTCTCAATAAGGATCTTTTCTTCTACTGCCTTAATATCATTGTGATCATTGTAGTTGTAGCCATTTTCTTCTGTTGCCAGCTCTAATTCATTTACTTCTCTTTTGAAATTAGGGTCTACAATTTGCACAATTTTTCTGGCAATGCCATATTAACAAAGTTATGAAGGTTGAAATCATCTTTAAACATTTTGTCGGTAGGTCTCTTTCCCGTGAACATCTCCAACACAAAAATCCCATAGCTATAGACATCTCCTTGTGCTGATACCTCACCACCCATTCCGTACTCTGCAATTCATATATATTCATATGCAAAGTTAACATGGTAATGATTTCAAATAGTTGTTTAATACGTAATTTAAAAAGAGTTGGGATTTAATATTTAGAAGTTACATATTTTATTTTAGCCTTAGAAAATAATGCGAAAAAATAGTCTGTATTTTACAATTAGAACTTGTTCAATTTTTTGGATAATTGGAGAGTAAAAGATGCCAGTATTAAAATAAGATCAACTAATCATTGTCTTTCCTAGTTTTTACTTATTTGTTGGACAAATTAAGGAGTAGGTCAAAATATTAATTTAAATAATTAAATTCGCAATTTTCTATTGGTTAACTTTTTGGGATAAGTAGTAATATAATATGGTATCAGAACAAAGTCGTAAGTTCAAACTTTGAATCCGTAATTTATCCTCTATTTCAAATAGTCCACATATTCTCTGGTCCCACATTTTAGGAAAGCATTAAAATTTTAATTTAATAATTAAAGTCACATTTTCATATCAGTTTAAACTTTTGAATAAATGGTGATTTACAGAGTAAATAAAGGTCTTCTTACATGGATGCTAACTTAATTTACAAAAAGATAAAGTAAATAGAATTAATGTTTATGAATGACAACGCAATGAAGTATTTTTATACATACAAAACAGCTATTTAAGATTCTGTTAAAGAACACTATGCCATGTTTGATTGTATGTTCTTTTCTTTTCAGTCACGTATAAATGTAGTAAGAGAGCCGCTGGCTAGCTTGAAAGAGCTAATATGAAGATAGTCTCAAATTAAATACTAATAAAAGCCTTCTAGAGAGAAAGGGCGATCAAGGCAAACTTTTAACTATCTGACATGCTATCAGAATAAGTATGGAGAGCCTTAAGGAAATAAAATGGACAAGGCTAAAATGAATATGTAGAGCATAGTAAAAAGACAGTAAGTAATACTTTTCAATTTGATCAAAATCATGATTTAGAAGATTTAAAATCAAAGTTGCTATGTACCTGGAGCAGCGTAGCCAATGGTACCTTTATTCCAACTGTGCTAGTTTGATTTTGAGAAACATCATTTGTTGTAGAAAGGATCCTTGCCAAACCAAAATCGCTTATTTTAGCAATCATGTCATCTTCAAGAAGAACATTGCTTGGCTTTAAATCACAATGAATAATTGTGTGTTCTACAATGATCGTGGAAGATAATGTAGTGCAGAAGCTACATCAATGCAATATTTAGTCTTTGAAGGAAGTTCAAATATCTTGGTGGATTTTCATTGTCTCTATCTTGGTGCAGCCACTTGTCTAAGTTTCCATTTGCCATGAATTCGTAAACTAGGGCTTTGAATTCATTCCCATTATAGTCCATGCTAGAGCAACAAGTTAAAATCTTAACGAGATTCCGATGTCGTATACTTCTTAACGCATTGCTGATGTCTTTCTCTATGGAAGATGACCATTAACGTAATAAAAGATCCATGTATATCAGTATATGTGGCCAAACGATTCTATTTAAAAAATAAAAATTTATAGTAAGTAATCGAGTTATCCTTTTAGTGCAGGGGACTGATTTATACTGAAAGCCTAAAAGGTTCCATTTGTATTATTTATATATATGAGGTAAGATTTTCATTATCAAAATAAAGCCATACGTGTCCCTTTAAGACGCTAAGACATATCACCTGTGTATACAGACTACAGTGATTTGCTCGGACCATCTTCTGAGTCTTCTAGTTATTGCACGAGAAAGAACCCAATAACGCAGGAGTTTAAATGAATATAAAAAGCTTGTAATTGGATTATAAGAATAATTTTAGTTTCTGTCTAAAACGGGAGCACATGTTGTGAAATTTACATCTCTTTAATTATTATGATAATAGATGGATAAGGAGTGAGCAATTGCACATCAGCTTTTAAAATATGGCTTTTATTTTTTCTTGTTATTTGAGCACAATTTGGCTTCAATCCGGGCTGAGAACTTCCCATGACATGCCAATGTTTACTTCGCCACTTTTCTTTTTGAGGTTGTTCACAGCTGAATACCCAATTTTAAAAAAAGAAAAAAGAAAATATGAATTAAGTCTATTGCTTAACATTTTTTGATACATTTTTGGTACCTTTTACACATTAATAACTCTAATCAGTAATAACTAGATGCTTAATTAACTAGACATTATAGCAAAGGGAATTACAAACTCTCTCTTGATAAATATAATGAAGCAAGCATTTATTTTTGGATTTCCCGTGTTAAAAGAATATGGACTTTTACAATTATTTTTAATTACCAAACGAGAAAAGTGGCGGTCATGCCGTATTTATATTGTTTCTTGTATATAATTTAGTTATTTATATTAAAAGAAAAATTGTCAAAAATTTAATTTAGATTCAATATTTCTGAGCAAAATTTAGTGAAATCGAAAGTTTCGAAATTCGAATATCTCGTTCTTACTAGAATAGAGATTCTAGAGGTGGTATGATTTAGTTTCCGTCATTGAACAAATTATCATCGATCTACAACTCTACAATAAGTCTTTTTTTACTTCTCCGTATCGTATACAGCTCCTTCCTTGTCCTCGCAAGCTTTACCTTTCATATATTGTCTATCAAATTACGTGAAACCAGAAGTCTCGAAATTCGACATATATCTCTGCCCCATCTAGTACCAATACTCCTTCCTGCTTTCCTTTGCTTTCCGCTCGTTTGCCTAAGACTCCTAAAGATGATATGATTAGTTTCGTTTTGGAAAACTGTTATCCGTCATATATTTATGATAAAAATTTAGTGAAATATAAAGTTTGGTAGATATAATTTTCGTAATACACATATTGTGTTATTAAAACATTTAATTTCTATTTTAAATTGGGTTTATTATTATTTCTGTTTGAACCATTTTAGGGTTTAGGAATAAGGTTAAGGTGAGAGGTTAGGTGGCCCGAACAAATGCAATAAAAGCAACTAATATGACATCTAAAATAACATCATTATGCAGGATCTCTTTAGTAAAACTATCACAATATATTATGTGTGCGCCTTTGGGAATGCTCATCCTCCCTTCTTAAAAAAACAAAAGAAAATTTCATTTACCTTCTTGATATTTAAGCACTTTTGCAATCATACTCTTAAAGTTTAAAAATTTGTAATGTAAAATTACTATATTTTAAAAATTTGCAATATTAAATCTTAACGGAAGATGTCAGAATCCCCTAATCAAGCTACATCTCATTGGGATAACTGTTTGATACTTGCGGCCCAATGTAGTTCCATGCGAATTGCAGAAGTGGATAGAATCATTCCAAGAGGTGAAGATGTTAAATGAGTCATTGGGTATCATTTCTTTGAATTTGAGCAAACCCAAACGATCGGTCTCGTTTGTTGGAGCCATAGCAGCAGCAATGGTAGGTTGCAAGCATAGTAGGATTATGGAAAAGAGAAGAATCATTGGAATGGAGAAGGGAAGCAGAATATTTGGGAAATG
>FXXK01003427.1:0-22449 GCA_900184695.1 Betula pendula | reverse complement strand
AATCATTCTGTGGATTTTTGTTGGGATCTCCATGGCACACCATCGGGGTTTGCCAATCAGGTGTCTTCTCAAGCCGATTCTCTCGCCACCTCTGGACCCCCTGCTCCGTCCAGCCTCCCTGTGGAGTGTGATGTCATCTCCATTCCGAAAGATGAGTATGCTCAGTTCTTGGCCCATAAGCAAGCTTCTTCCTCTTCCACTGCTACTCTTGCTCAGTCAGGTACTGCATCTCACTGTCTTTTATCCTCCACTAGCCACCCATGGGTTATCGACTCTGGCGCCAATGAACACATGACCGGTTCGTCTACTTCCCTTTCTGATTATAAATCTGTTGTTACACCTCGAAGTGTCACTCTTGCTAATGGTTCCCTCTCCCACGTGGCCGGCTCAGGCAATACCCATTTGAGTCCTGACATTGAGTTGTTATCTGTTCTACATGTTCCCGGTTTTCCATTTAATTTGTTATCCATTAGTAAAATTACCAAAGCCCTTCATTGTTCAGTTAGTTTTTACCCCTCTTTGTGCATTTTTCAGGATCTCAAGATGAAGAGGATGATTGGTATGGGGCATGAAGTTGGTGGCTTATATTATCTGGACCTCGCACCTACACCCGCCTCTCGCGCTTTGCAGTCCTCGGCCTCCGCTCTTCAATGGCATTGTCGTCTTGGTCATCCGTCTCTTCCTACTTTGAAGCATCAAGATACACACAGATCTATCGATCCATGAGTTATCGATCATATGTGAACCATGTCAAGCAATTAGATAAAAGACATTGTCGTGTTATCCTTTTACCAGATTAAAACCACAAACAAGAAAACAACAAACCACCACACACCCACAACAAACAGCATACCACACACAGAACACACACAAACACAACAAAACACAGCGAAAAAAAAAAAAAACAACAAAAACACCCACACACATCCCGGCGATGCCCCACGAGCATTGTCCGTAGGGTTTTCCGCAGTCTTTTGAGTCGGTTCATTCTGATGTACATGGGGTCCCATTATAATATCCGCCAATAACATTCCATTATTTTGTGACTTTTGTGGATGATTTTTCCGTATGACATGGTTATTTTTTAATGAAAGAATCGTACCCTGAGTCTTCTCCATTTTTTCAAATTTTCCGTAATATGCTTAAAACAATTCTGCTCAGAAATCCCGTCCTCTTGCGTTCGGTATAATGCCAAAGCAATATACATCTGGTTCTTTTACCTCTTATTTTGTCTGATAAAGGCCCTCTCCATTCAGACTCTTGTGCTCACATCCACAACAAATGGTGTGGCCGAACGCAAGATCGTCATTTATTGGTGATTACTCGTCCTCTTGTCTCATATGCACTGTCCCCACAAATTTTGAGTGATGCTGTTCACTGCTTTTAATCTCTTAAAGGATGCCTCTCGGTTAGATGGGTTCCCTCAACTCATTCACTTTTATATCCTTTCTTCCTCCGTTCATCCCTTGCACTTCTAAGGTCTTTGGGTGTGGTTTGCTATGTCCATATTTAGGTCCTGGTTCTTGATAACTTGACCCTCGTGCTACTAAAGTGTGTCTTTCTTGGATAATTCCTCCACCAGAAAGGATATCGTTGCTCATAGTCTGATTCTTCGACGCTACTCTCACTAGCGCCGATGTCACCTTTTTGAGTCTCTCCAACTATTTTCCTGCTACTACTTCTTTGGGTGATTTCTCCTAGCACCTGATGTTGCGCCTATTTCCGCTGCCAGTTCCATTTCTCTCTGAGCTGCTTCTGCTCTCAGTCTTTCGCCACCACGCTCGCCTGCTCCACTCTGGTTTATAACGCGTCACCGCCGCCCATCAGCTCCTGCTCCTCCACCATCATCCTCGCACGTCTCCAGATCCAAGTGTTTCCCCCTGCCTCAGACTCCTTTTTGCCCATCTGCTACGAAAAGTACACGTTCTTGCACTACTCACCATCCTATCAGTCAGTTGTACTCCACTAGTTCTTATCTCCCTTCCCCTCCTTGTTTTAAATTTCCCACCTCTCTAGTATTTCCATTCCCAAGACAGTGCCCATGATTGCTTTATCTCACTCTGGTTGGAGGCAAAGCTATGGAATTGGAAATGAGGGCCTTGCATCAAAATGGACGTGGGAGCATTGTTCCCTTACCACTCATACCGAGACTGTGGTTGCAAGTGGGTCCTTCTCAGTGAAGTTTAATCCTGATGGCTCCGTTAAACACGATTGAAAGGCCTCGTCTGCGTTTTGCTAAGGGCTATACACAAACGTATGGTATTCGACTATCGATCGAACCCACTCTTCTCACCAGTGCCAAAATTCTTCTGTTCGTGTTCTTATTTTCTTTGGCTGCTAATTTGAATGGCCCTTTGTTTTCAATTGGATGTCAAAAATGGCTTTTACATGGGATTTGCATTGAAGAGGTTTATATGGACACCACCCTGGGTTGTTGATCAGTGGGGAGTCTCACAGGCAGTGTTGAAAGCTTGAAAAAGGCATGTATTGGCTCAACAACACCGAGGGGCATGGTTTGGAAAATACCCCTCTCTGAAGCGGATTGAAGTTTGGTCTTCCAGAGAGTCAGACCGGATCCATTTCAGTATTTCACGTTACACACTAGTGGCAGGCTATATCATTCTTGTGGTATATGTAGATGCTATTTATTACTGGAATGACTTCAGGAGGCATTGCCCGTTTAAAACAGTTTCTACAGCAACAGTTTCATACAAAGGATTTGGGCAAACTTCGATATTTCCTGGGTATTGAAGTTGCTAGATCTCAAACAGGTATCAACTTATCTCAGAGAAAATATGCACTTGATTTATTAGAAGAGACAGGTCTCTTGGGTTCTCGACCAGTTGATGCTCCGATGGATCCAAATAAGAAGTTATTGAAGGATGAAGGTGAATTATTTGAAGATCCTAGCAGGTACCGCCGTCTAGTTGGGAAGTTGAACTATCTCACTATCACCAGGCCAGATATCTCATATGCAGTTAGTGTTGTTAGTCAGTTCTTGGAGGCTCCTCGGGTTTCACATTGGGAAGCTGTTACTCGCATTCTTCGGTATTTGAAGAGAGCCCCTGGTCTAGGAATACTATATAGACCAAATAGACATCTTAAAGTCGAAGGTTTTACTGATGCAGATTGGGCAGGTTCTCCTTCAGATAGACGGTCTACTACAGGTTATTGCACATTCTTCGGTGGTAATCTTGTCTCTTGGAAGAGTAAGAAACAAACAGTGGTGGCACGATCTAGTGCTGAAGCAGAATACAGGGCAATGGCTCATACTGCTACTGAGTTGACCTGGTTACAACATTTTCTTCAAGAGATTGGGTTCTCAGCTCCTACTCCTATTCCGTTATTTTGTGATAATCAGGCTGCTTTACATATTGCAGCTAATCCAGTTTTTCATGAAAGGACTAAGCATATTGAGGTTGATTGTCATTTTGTCAGAGATAAGATACTCAATGGAGATATATCTACAGCATTCGTGAAGTCTGGAGACCAATTAGCTGATGTGTTTACAAAAGCTTTATGTCGGAATCAGTTAGAGTTTATTTGTAACAAGCTGGGTTTATATGATATATATGCTCCAGCTTGAGGGGGAGTGTTAGAATAATGTATTAGGGTTTGAGGGTATTATTGTCATTGTATTATTTCTCAAAGCCTATATAATAATATGTGTGAGGTAGGCTACGTACAACAATATATAACGTGCCTCCTCTTGTTTTAAGGTTTAACAGAATAAAACAACACCAGTACCAAGTCCAAATTCTAGATACTGGAGATACAAAATACAGATATAATAGATTTCTAAGATCGCTGAAATTAGCATTCTAAAGTTCTAGTGTACAATCAGCTAACTTGAAATATAGATAACTATGCTATTAATGATTTACACAACCCCAGATTATCCTATAATAAACAGAAGCATTTGATCTGTACAAAGTGTCAAGCACATGCCGCTATAGCTTCTCAGGCAGTCCAATCAAATTTCACCTAAATAGCCATTTCGCATCCCCAATGCCATTTCATGTTTTGCCATTATAGAAGGCAAAAGTATGATGGCATAAGTAGGATTAACAAGCAAGAATCGAACCAAAATCAAAACAAAGATGGTTCAACATATAACAATTATTAGACATTTTCAGGGCCATGATTTGAACTCAATGTTGAGTTGCTTAAGAAAAGGGGGAAAAAGAGTGAAGTTGAAACTGGGCACTCAGACAAACTGCAAAAGTCATGGCCATCATGGAATATATTAATGCCCTACATTATGAGATTTAAGCATCGCCAGCATGTTCCAAAACAGCAAGTCATTTAATCACCAGCACCATGCAAAGCAAAGTGAATTAAGAAAAAAAAAAAGGCCTAAAATGAAACGTACTCACCATAGCAACTTAATGCTCCTCCCAGAGAAAGGAATGTTACAGCAAGAAAATCTTCATATACCTGCCCAAAAATTGAAGTTATTGTCCAATAGTAACTAGTCATTGTCCAATAGTAACTAGTCATAGTAGAAGAATACATACATCAAAAGGTTTTAAAAAATATTTAACTAACAACTCATAAGGAGCAAAAGCTTTCTTTTTGTGCCAGCCGTAGTGTCAATGTTAAGTATGATCTATTATGCAGAGAAAATCATGCACCAACCAATATGTTTTAGCACAAGCAAGAGCAGGCAAAAGGATATATAGTCAAACAAGCAAATCAAGAAATAATAATGCGCTCATCTTAAGTAAGGGCTGACAACTTAATGTATCGTGCAGTGTTTTATCCATAACTGATACATATATTGACAAAAACATATACAAACACAGCAAAGCACTGAGGGCTCACTGGGTCCTAAAAGATTCAATTAACAATAATTTCCAAAAAGAAAATGGCGCCACCCCATGAAGACAGAGAATCACCTCCATCAAAATCAGTTTCTCACATATACAGATATTATCTGAAACAGATAATGAACAGCTGACCAAGTAAAAAGCTGGCAGTTAAGGAAAGATGTTTTATAGTCATTCTATATTGTGCTACTTCATATTATAGCTGTTCACCAATACTTTGATCAAGAAAATATTCATTTTTTCTTTTTTGAAAATCAAGTACAAGAAAATATACTTAATTTCATGACTAAAAGACATTGACAGTGCATGAAGCCGTCAAAATTAGTTGATAACCCAATTAAGTTAAACCTTAAGTATATGATACCACACAACTTATCCCAAAGCTGATATTAACACTGAATCTTTAAATGCAATCATTGTTTGGAACAAAATCATGCAAGCTGTTGGTCCAAGTCTTTCTGTCTAAGTAAGAAGAAAAGACCAGGTTTTGGCTGAACTACATTTGCTTCAAATTCATTAACACCTTATTGCTTAATTAGATATCACATGCGAGCTTAAGTAATTACCATAAATATAAGACAATCAAATTTAACTAAAGATATATAGTCTGTAACAATCAGTTTACTTAGGGAATGAATGCATAGGCAACTTTTCACATGATAATCAGCTAAATAATACATACCCGAGCAACCACTGCAGAATTGATAGGATTCTTGCCCGCACCAATCCAGATTATGACAGCAAATGACATCATAAATACAAAAACAAGCACAACAACCTAGTGGGAGAACCAGCCCCAAAATTAGATTAATCCAGAAAAGGTTACAAAAATATTCTGTAATAAACAAGCAACTAATATACCCAGAAAAACATAATAAACCCATGATCTGTTTCTCATACCATAATCACAAATTTTTGCCTGCTTCCAACATGAATGCCGTGGAATGAGCAACATCTCCAGTGACCATCTGTGTTTGATGACCTAGGTTTACTCTTCAAATTTTCCAACAAGGCCTGTTGGATACTAGTTTCATCATCATCATCCTCTTCATCATTTGCCTGATGGCAAAGGTCGACCCTGTAAAATTATCGTGCATAGAAGCATGTATAGCTTAAGAATTCAACTGTGTCATGATAAATATAATATACCGAACATACTAACTCTGGAAGGATAAAGTTCTTGTACACTTTACAGATTGTATCAATAAAATTAATAATATGCACCATTATGTATTTGATTTTCCATTTTTTCTGTTTGTAACAAAATAAGAAAATAGTAGAAAATGAAAATGCCAGAGAGAATCCTCGGCCTTCATTCCATTCATTTCATACTTATAGGAGAGACAATTACACATTTGTAAGGGAAATGATAGAAGATTTGATTTTCCATTGCATCTGTTTGTAACAAAATAAGAAAATGGTAAAAAATGACACACAGAATCCTCTGCCTTCATTTCATACTTATAGGAGAGACAATTACACATTTGTAAGGGAAATGATAGAAGATGACAGTTGGTGGGTACACCTCACCTAGAGCTTGTACAACCACTTTCTAGAAGGAATACAAATGGTAGCATATAAATGATAGTATTCTAATACTTCCCCTCAAGCTAGAGCATACATGTCATATAAGCCAAGCTTGGAACAGATGAACTTTAACTAGGTTCTACATAATGACTTTGTGAACATGTCAGCAAGCTAATCCTCAGACTTTACAAACGTTATATATATGTCTCCACTCATTATTTTGTCTCACAGATGAAATAACAGCCCACCTCAATGCGTTTGTTGCTCTCATGGAACACAGGGTTGGAGACAATGTGTAGAGCAGCTTAGTTATCACAGCCAAGTGGGATATGAGTGAGTGCTGGGAAGCCAATCTCCTAAAGAAAATGTTGTAACCAAGTCAACTCGCTAGCAGTATGAGCCATCGCGCTATATTCTGCTTTTGCACTCAATTAGGAAACCGCATTCTGTTTCTTAACCTTTTCCATGTGACTAAGTTTCCTCCCAAAAAATGGGGAAGAAAATAAAAAAATGGAGATGGTATGATCAAATCTTCGGCTTTGATACTATGTTTGGAAGAAAATAGGAACAAAGTAGAAAATGATACAGAGAATGATCTGCCTTCATTCCATTCATTTCATACTTAGAGGAGAGACAGTTACACTTTGTAAGGGAAATGACAGAAGATGACAGCTGATGGGGACACTTCACCTAGAGCTTCTAGAAGGAATACAAATTGTAGCATACAAATGATAGCATTCTAACATTATCCATCAAATCTGAACATGAGAGCAAGTACAGACTACTAAAACCAAATTCTTTTTTTGTTAAACACTACCAAGGATGAAGCTAAAATGTCAAAAGCGATATTGATATTAAAAGCATGAAATTATTTATCAACATTGGCGTTGATAAAATCTGTAACAAACACAAAAATATCTCTAATAGAAAACCTCCAAAAGCATTATACTGCTCATAATTTTAACAGTGTTATACAATAACATCATAATGAACAACATGTACAGACAAGAGAAGTCTAATGCAGTGATAAAAATAAGGAAACGTGTAATAAAAGCTGACATTATTCAATTACTATTTCCTAATACAACAAAAGTATACCAACCACAAGAAGGTGAAGTTTTTAATTTTTGATATTATAGTCACCTAAAATATCGAGTACTCTAATAAATTATCAAGTCCCCTGGTTTACAAAACTTAATTTCATTTATGTACCAGCGTTTAATTATGACAAGAATCCGATTATAGCTAAAAGCCATGCATGATACTAAATAATACCTTATATCTTGATACGCTCATCAATATATAATTTATAAATCAATAACATAGGGAAATTGCAATATTAACAGTAAATTTGTAACACATATGATGTGTGCGCGCACGTGAGTATTTGTTTGTGTGGACATCTTAATGCCAATCTTGAGAAAAGCAATGTGGACTTTACCATGTTAATAGATATATGATTCAACAAGTACAAGAAGCAAGAGTTTAAAGAGTAATGATACAAGTTAACCCCATATTCAAAATGTAGATACTAATAGTTGATGTGACTTTTAAAATTGTCATTGAATTTTTTTTTTTTTTTATATAAATAAGAGAAAATATATTAAAAGCGCAATAGCGCAGCCGCGGCACACAGGAAGTATACAATAAGACCGCTTAAGAAGGGAAAGAGAAATGTACAAGAAAATCATTAAAACTTTTAACTAAATGAGCTAAATAAGCAGCTGTCCAAGAAAAAAAAGAATAAAAAAAGAAATACTTAAGCTCCTCAATCGATCTTTCTTAATCCTCGAAATTTCGATCATTTCGTTCCCTTCAAAGGCACCACATAAAGCAAGAATGTACCATTTTCTACACAACAAGACTCTGAGAGCGACCACCAATCCATTAGCAGGCTAACAAATCAATCACTCGAAGAAACATAATCCAAGATAACCCAAAGCGGCTAAAGATGGCATGGGGAGTCTGTGGATCATCTTCTTCTTCATTGTGAGGCTGCTGGTGCTTTATGGAATGTGATAGATAATTATTGACTTTTGATCCAATGATAATTTAAAAAAGTTACATCAATTTTTTATGGACACAAGGTGGATAATAGGTTTACATATATAATTACTCGAGTTTAAAATGTAACCTGTAAGCATTATAATAATATGTTGCCAAATGTACAAGCAATAATACATGTCAATGGAAGTGCATGGCTCACAAAGAGACAGTCAGAAACACATATTTGATAACAACAAAGCTGATTGCTAATTCACAACATTGGAGGGCAGAAATTCTACAGTGTCCTAGTTGACACTAACATCATATGAAAAAAATATTCACGAATGCTGTTAACAGAATTACTATGCACACTTTTTACTCTAGTTGAAAAAGAAAAAATCTCATAATATTAAAATTTATTAATCAAAAAATACATAACTTTCATAATCCAAAAATAAGAAAATGTTATTAAAAATATAATAAACCTTACCAGAAGGATAGGAGAAGGAGAAATGCTGCAAGAAATAAAATTTTGGGGTAGGCTGCAGCAATATTTTCATTAATCAGAACCAATGGTAGACCCTCAACAGAGAGACTTTGAAACAGATACTGAAGCCATATATCAACTTATCATGACTAAGGGAAACATACCCATGAGTACAAACCCGCACACATTAGACCAGCAAAGCCAGCCCTCACAAGTAGCAACAAGTGTAGATACAAAGTATACAAAATAACCTGCCAAAAGAGAAATCAAATCCCATGACTTAACCATGTCCATGTCCATTATATTTGGCCAAAGAAAAGTGTGCATGATATATTCAGGCAATATTTTGTGGGCTCTAATGCGAAAGTGCTCCAGCAGTATTACAAGTTTAGCATTCAAGCTTTCTATGAGCTGCTTTAAGTGTTTCTAAGAATCATTAGAAGAAAGGTTTCCAAATGGAAGCTACGGCGACTCATGAGGGCTGTTTTGATGGAAGAAGTCTTCCAAACATCACATTAATGTTGAAGTAAAGAAAAGTAAGATAAGAAGAAAGAAGAAAAACTGCATATTAAGGTTGAATGAAGAAAAGTAAGACAAATAAGAAAGGAAAAATAGAAAAGGAGGAGATGAAGATGAAGAGAATCAATTAAATGAAAGAAATCAATCTCAATAAATTCTCATATCCATGTTGTGGTTAAATTAGCAGAATTAGAACAAACACACACACTGAGATATAAATGAAATCGTCCAATTCCATCGCCCAACATCTATGAGAAGATGATTTAACAAGCTAAATGCTTTTAGTAAATTGGCCATTTGCATCAACAACTTAATTCCTCTATGAACATGAAACTTCAACACATCCAAGAAAATATATATATAAGCTATATCAAAAGACTTCCAAAAAGAAAGGACCATGACCCATTTTGTGTCCCAACCCAGGGTAGCTGACTGCTGGTTAGTATAGATGGAGGAATTACTTGAGGCTTTGGAGTGCACTTGTTTACAAAAAGTAAAACACGCCGCTTTCAAGCTTGTGGGAAATTAGAGTTCCAGCTTGTTTGGTGAAAAATTCTATATGCAGGTTTTGGGTTTGGGGTGCGACAGTTGTGGCATTGAAGCCAAGTTATAATTCTCTAGACTGTTACGCTTAAGAAGTGAGCTTCATCTAAATCAGAACATTAGGTGCTTTGTCTTATCTTTTTTTTTTTTTATTAGGTCAAATTTTACTAAAAAAGCGTAAGACGCCCCTAAGTACATAGAGAGTATACAAAGGGAACACCTAAAAATAGAAAACAAAAGAAACAAAAACCCACAAGAACCCAACAAAACACCCACATCGAAGCCCTCACCCTAACCCTAGAGACCCAATACATCTTCGAGTAAACACCCCCAACCCAACAACCCGAATTTTCAGAACGCTGACATAACCCTTTTCCCTTTGCCACTGCTAGAGCTTTCAAAATTGATGGAACATTCTAAGTTTTTGAGCTCCCTTCTACTTTTGCCACGTTTGGAAAGAGAGGTCGAGACCTCTTGACAATGTTGCACAAATTCCTAGGAGTTTTGTCTTATCGCATTAAGTTGCACGAATTCCTTTTATAGTGTATGGTGTCCCTTAATGTTTTATACTGATTATTAACCATTCAGGGTAGTAGCCTTGCATTTACGTTAGAGATAATAACCTCCTCATTGGTTATGATTTTAGGTACATGATGCCACCAATGGAAGACTGCCAATCAAACAATGTGCAGTTGGCCACCGATGGGATCGTAATGGGCACTAAATATGGTAACTATTAAATTCTATTTTAGAGTGGAAGTTGTAGTGGGCACTAAAGATGTAGAGATCTATGTGGTGGACAATTTAATCTCATTGATTAGTTTTTTTTATAAGTAATCGAAATATCATTAAAAACGCAAAGCGTCACTCAGGTATACAAGAAATATACAAGAGAAATTCCTATCTAGAAGGACAAAAAAGAAAAAGAAAATCATTAAAACTAATCACCAAATGGGCCAAATAAGCAGTTGTTCAAGTATAAAGAAAAAAAAAAAGAGGAGGACTTGAGCTCCTCCAATGTCCTTTCTTAATCCTCGAAATTTCGATCGTTCCTTTCCTTTCAAAGGCTCTACAAAAGGCAAGAGGGCACTATCTTTCACAAGATGGCACTCTGAGAGCGACCACTTATCCATCAGGAAGCAAACAAATCAACCACCCGGCTAGGCATAACCCAAGATAACTCAAAGCGACTAAAGAAAGCATTATATAAGGCGTAGACAACCTCACAATGGAGAAGAAGATGGTCCACAGACTCTCCATTCCTCTTGCAACATTTATCAACCATAATAACATGCCGCTTTTTAAGATTGTCCATGATAAGGATCTTTCCTAAGACTGCCGACCAAACAAAAAAAGCCACTCTCAAAGAATCCTTGGTCCGTCAAATACTCTTTCAAGGAAAAAGAATGTCATCCTTACATGGAAGGAAAAGGAATGCCATCATTGATTATAAAAAGTAATTGAACAATAATGTGGTGTTAAGCCAGACCCACATCTTTGGGTTGGGAATTGGGATTGTTGCTTTTCTGTTACTGCAGTGGTTTCTAGATCTCTAGGGATTGATGTACCCAAAAAGATTAAAAATAAAAATAAAGGCTATTTTCTTTATTTATTAAATATAAAAATGGAGAGATTATCAATCCCAGTCAGCTCAAATGAATATTCCATCCTCCCCAAGCACCAAAGCCATACCTTGAAGATCCCGCCCATTAAATTCACTTACAATGGAATGGACCACACCCATGAACGGACAAGATCATAATGGATCGGACTTCAAAGTTCACAAGGAGGAGTCATCAAGAGAGAGAGAAATACCCTTGATTCCTTGATGCCTCTGACATGTAAGAGGAGGTTGCTACGAGGGTAATGACAAGGATTGCATGGTACTCCTGATAAGGGGACTAAAGATGTAGAGACACGAGAGGCTTGCTCATTTGAATTGTTCATGAGACAACATTTTTCGACCGAGTACTAGTTATTGCATATGAAGGAATTAGTCAAGGCATAGAGTGCATCAATGCAAAGTAGGACACATTGCTTCAAGCTTGTAGAAAATTAGAGCTCTGGCTTGTTTTGTAAATATTGTCTCCAAGTTTTGGGTTTGAGGCATGATAGTTGATTCATCACAACCCAAGGAAGTGTAAGTCACATAGGCACTATAAATCCAAAAAAACTAATAACTATCAAAGCTCCAGAAATTATTTATATAGTTAAGTTCCACCTAGTACACAATAATGAGGGACTTAGCACATACCCATACACAATAATAAGGGACTTAGCACATACCCATATAATGCCTTCGCAATCTACACACTCAATGTGAGACTTAAACATATCCATGCACTTCAAAATTCAAGATATCACAATCTCTTTCACTCAAATCCTTAACATCCTTGTCAACACTTTAGTTGCATTATAATACCCCCAATTTTTTTTTTATAAGTAAATCAATCTTAATAGAAAGTGCAGAGGAGTGCAATCCAAGTACACAAAAAGTAAACAAAAAAGACCCAAGTAGGTGGAAAAGAAAAACACAAATCCAAAATTTAAGCATGAGCATCAAAAGTTGGACCATATTAGAGTGGAGAATTTAAGCATGCTACTTAATTGCCACAATTTACTTCAACTTTAAAAAAATGATTGATTCTTAGTTTGAAAATGAGGCTTCACATATGATTAATCTATTCAAATATATGTTTTGAAACATCTCTACAATTCCAGAACACTTCTAATATTATGCAATTTAACCCACACTAGAGTTTAGTACCATGGTTTTCAATCTGATAAAATAATACATAAGGCAAATTATCATGTAAACAATAAACTCAGCCTTACCCAAGTTGGAAGAGCCAATCATGAGATGGAGTACCTGCAAAGTAGCATTCACTATCGTAAATGAGTATTTCTAAATAGTGAAACTGTATATAATTCATATCAAATGATAAGAATTATAATAACAATATTAATGATATATAATGATGATGCTGATGATGCTGTTTATAGTAAAAATAATAATAATAATTGATATATATAAAATAGTACCAACATATGAGTACTGAGAGCAAAAGAAACAATAGAAAAGAAAAAAATAAATAAATAATTAAATAATTCATCACTGTGGCAAGCCTATAATTCTAGTTTTCTAATAATATAACTCGAGAACATAAAATGTCACAAAATAAAAAGTAATGCACAAATAAAGAAAGAAACTCTACAAAGTTCTCCTAAAAATTACCTGGTGTTCCATGTGCTAAACGACATTTGTTAGTAAGATGAAATAACAAAATTCCAACCTAACCCAAAAGTCTCTGACCTTTTTTTTTAAAATGAAATCATGTTCACAGATAGAGAGAGAGAGAGAGAGAGACTATGAAAACCATGGAATATGCTGACAGATGTGTCCTACTAAAATAATAATATTCTGAACAATAAATTACTCATTAACAAGTAAATTCTCAAAACTGAACTCTATAAATTACAAAAAAGAGTGCAGGTAATGTAAATGGTAAAACAAGTAGGGTCATTCTAATATGTTGACACTACCACAGTATTTCGCATAACCCACAAAATCCTAGACAAGGAGAAGATAAAAGACCAAAGCTCCTTGGCAATAGGGCAATGAAGTAGAAGATGACCAATTATCTCCCCACTGAATTTGCAAGAAAGAAAAAAAATATATATATCTAATAAAATCTTTCCGTGCTTTCTTAGCTGATCCGCCATTAAGATCTTACCCAGAGCCACTGACAGCGACAAAAAGGCACTTTTGGGAATTTTTCACTTGCCAAATTCTTTCCCAAGTGTAGACAGCACCAAATTCCCACCTCAAACTTTCAATTTCTGAAAACATTCATCCCATCTTATCAACGACACATGATTTTTAATACAATATAATAAATTAAGAAAAAAAACAACTGACTTAAAGCTCCTATGTCCTGCAATGGCCTAAAAATGCTTGCATTCTAGCATATCTTTTACTTGGACAACCGCATTTAACTGCTCATTGTTGCATCTCTATGCACTATAAATAAGGAACTTCTAAGATTATTCCTTTCAAAGGGCATCCCTTTATCACATGTAATGCCAAAACTGCATTCGACCACCATCACCTATTTCAAAAGTGATGAAGATTGCCTCCCGACCCCTTCTAATACTCATCAACAGACCCCAACCTCACTTCAACTTATCATCACTTTCCCCACCCTACCCCACACTTCAACTACCTGCCCATAGAGTTCCTCCTGTGTACTGCAGGAAGTGGAACTTGTACTTGCAATTAACAACAGTCCAACTAATACTTCTAAATGCTTACGATATATAAAACTGTTACACTTTATTATACGTCAAGGTTCTTTTTTATTTTTTTAACTGATAAAGAAGTCCGAGAAGTGACAGAAGGCATCACTTACTTTTTGGCGTGTCCATCCATTTTGTTGATTCCGCATATGAATCCTGATTAGCTGACAAAAAAAAGTGCTATGATACATCACAAGACAGACAACAAAGGAAAACATTAAACAAAATAATAGTTATGAAGTGCTTAGTGACTAATTTAAAAGATGAAATGGTATCTATAGTATAATAATAATGAAAATAATAACAATAACAATAACACTAAAGATACTAATAATATTAATAACATAATTGACAATAATAACACTTTCAACACAGTGAGCATCCTCTACCATATACCACCAATAACATGGACTGATTGGCCAATGTAATATATATGTAACAAGGAACAACACAATAAAAATTTTAAAAAATATAAAAAACTTTAGAAGAAAAAGAAAAGGAAACAAGCATCAGACAAGAAAATTTCCATGTTAAATGTGCAAACCCATACAACATCTCAAAAGATCGATGAAACAAATTCCAATGAGGTGCTGTTGGGATACAGACCCAGTATTTGGTGAACATTTGGCCAGTATAGAAAACAAATGTCAATTATAGAATTATACGGCCAAAGTAGTAAAAAGAATATTCAATTGTACTTGACATACATGATGTTCCAACTGCAAAATTAGTCATAATGCATGCCGTGTCAACAAGAGAAAAGCAAGTAGACCTACTTATGGAGATACAAGTGTACTTAACATCAGCAAAACATGAGTTTCAAGCATTCATTACATTCATAATACTTTCTAGAGAAGTTTTAAGCACAGACGTGGAAACAACCATTTTAATCTAAATTGTTATGGTCATCAAATCCCAGGTTCAAACTCCTTTTTATAACGACTGGCGTGATTTTTGGAACTTAATGGCATATACATGTGGAAAATTTATGCAAGTCTTCTCAGATTGGGTAATATGCACGCCTCATTTGATTTGATAATCAAGTAAATTCACTCAATAGAAAGACTTTGAGTGTAGATTTGCAATGACCTAGGAATAAATGTTTGCCACATCTATACTATTACCCCAAAATGACTAGTCAATTAGGAGCTCCCATATAATTCTTTATATAGCTTAGTTTCACCTAATAACTAGGCAATGTGTGACTTAATACTCATGACTATCTTTATAAACCACCCGTTCTATGTAAACTACTCTTCATCTTTCCAATATGAGACCGGGGTGTTACAAACTCTTTCTCTTAAATTCTTGACGTCCTCGTCAAGGCCACATCATACAGTGCTCCAGTACCATATAGTCTGGCGTTACTAGGTGGCTCTAATACAATTTGTAACGACCCACTGCGCTATCACTCTAAAATGACTAATCAATCTAAAGCTTTCCTAAAGTTCTTTATAAAGTTCAGTTTCACATAATAACTAGACAATATAAGACCTAGTACTCATGACTATCTTTATAAACCACCAATGTGGATTATTCCTCATCTTCCAAATATGGGACAGGGACCAGGGTGTTACAAGATTGCAAATGCACCCCCCCCGCCCCCTGCGGCAGAAAAATCCATTAAATTGAACCTAAGGGAAGGGTATGATTGTCATAAGTCAGTGGCCTAACTACAATGAAGAGTACTGCTCTCATACAAGTTCTCCTAAAGGACTGGCATCTAAATGGGAATTTATCTAACCCAATTGCCAAAGTATTAGCACTTCTTTTACTCACCCAATTGAAAGTCTCTTGCCTAACAAAACAAGTGAAACTAGTAATATCAGAAATCAAAGGGAAACTCCTAGCAGTTTGGTCTTGAGGTAGTTGATAGCATGAATGACCTCTGCTGCATCTCCTTCAAACCCAAACTATATATTTGACCCTAGTCATCACTCAGGTGGTAAAGGGCTGGGATGGGGTCAATATTGATATTAGGTTCCAATTTTAATAATCAAAACAAATAGCGGAAGGGGTGTAAACCATAGCGTTGCGTGTGTAAAAGGAATCTGTTTATTCATTTATGGAAGTATAACAAGCGTGTCAACAGTATTGCCATGAGCCATATAATCGAAGACTCCAAAGTTCTAATGCATTCTAGATATCTTTTAACAAACGCACAATTGTACCAAACGCTACAAATTATGCGACATAGACTCTTCATTGGGAAAAAAAGGAAAAAAGAAAAGAAGTTGTTAGTGAATGGCTAGAAACACCTCCATTAGCTGACCTTAACAGCATATTACGAAAAAAAAAAAAAGCGTAGCATGACAAAATACGGAAAGTAGCACCTTTGCTCTGTACTTGTTGGAAAACATAATAATTTCAAGTACAATCTCAATCTTTCGATAGTCGAGCAGAATTGTTAACCATTCACACAAATCTTGAAGAATCAAGTCGTCTACCGGTACCCAAAATTCCCATTAGACCACTAACCGCTGTTCGCTTCTCAGTTTTCAATCAAGAGAAGATACTCTTTTCTTCTCATGTCATTCTTTACAACAAGGCAAGAAATAGTCTTATGCTCCATTTAATAACCCCACAAGATAGAATCAAAGAAATGGAAAGTGCTTCACCGCTCCAAACCTCAAAACAAATCCTCGTAAAATTCCAAACCGTCCACTCTCTTCTTCTTTCTCAGAAAACCAAGTTTAGGAGAACTGCTTCTATATAATAACTTAATTCAATCTATTCAAAATCAGGACAGATGCACCCACACCAATTCTGACATTCTACAAACTGATGCTCAAAGAAAAACCCAAAAAAGAAGAAGAAGATAACCCCCATTTTCATCAAGAGCCTAATACAGCTAAAACACACAAAGAATAGAGATTACAAAGAAAAGGGTATGCGAAAGACACCTGAGAAAATGCAATGGTAGCAAGAAAGCCGTTGATGGAAGCCAGAGCAATATTGAGTATCAGCAAGTTCCTATGAAAGCAACCTTTGGTTTCTGCTATTGATTCCAACAAAACCATCTTATTCTTGCCAAACGCACAGCAACTCAGAGACCCACCTCTCTGACTTGCTATCTCAGGAACTCACACAGAGAAAGAGAGAAAGAGAGAGAGAGAATTCGTCTTGCTTTGACTTGTTTGTGGAATGATACACCTCGAAGAATGATAAAGTGTACGGTCGGACAAGACAGGAAATTGTGTGTTTGATTTGTGAAATCTGACGACTTTGGCCATTGACGCATTGGGTGGCTTATATTTATATATACAAAACTATACAAGGATGGGTTTGGTGCTGTGCTCGACTGGTTGCCGCCTCCACCAGTGGCCTCCCACCAGTGGTTCACTGAATCCTGAAAAATCTTGGCACGTACCTGTCAAGGGGATTCAAAAACAATAATAATTATATGTAACATCAACTCATCAACTCATATGTCGTATTTACTTTCTTTTCTTTTTCTTTTTCTTCTTTTTTTTCTTTCTTAAGAAATATTTCACGTTTTCATTTACCCAATAAGAATATCTTGTTCAACAAGTAGAATATTTTGAATATAAACGTATCTTTCCTCGGTCCATACTTTTATCGATTGTTATCGTGGATTTGCTAATAGTGAATGTTCATTGACTACCTTCTGAAATGCCCTACAAATCATGATCAAAACCATTTCTTATTTTCATATCTTCCAATTTAGATCGGTGTGTATACCGACTAACAACAATCCGCTTGCAAGACATGTACAAATTTCAACATTTTTCTTTACAATACAAGTGGATTTCAAATTATGTGTAGTAATTGGTTGCTGTATTTTTCAAATCACAATCACTTAGAGCCAATGCGTTACTCATTAATCAGTTTCAATGCGATTTTAACTGATTATCAACCATTATTATTGTACCGTTTTAAATAATAAGTCTTTTAGCCACTTCTTAATTTTTTGGTTATTTTAAACTTATATTTTTTTCTTATTTAGAGCTATTTTTTACTCCATCATATGAATAACATAAAAATATTAAATATTTAATAACATTAATTTGTACATAATTAGTTTTTCATTTTTAAAAAAATATTAATATATATATTATATACACACAACCACACACACACACACACACCAGGGTATATAAATCTTATAACGATCCGCGATTATCTAGTATTTACCGTTTTTCAATTCGTATAATCAAAATCGCAATTGCTTAGAGGTGATTACAATGGGGACGTTTGCAAGACTGACTTCTACTGTCATGAATCTGATTTTCTAAAGAAAAAAAAAAAAAAATATCTACTTTTTAATTCTCACCACTTTGAACAACTTTTTTAAATTGTTATATCACATCAACACTTTTTATTCACCATTCAATATACTCACTAACACATAAACTTTACTGTTTCATTAAAAAATTAAAATCATCTACTTTAAATCACATCAAAGTCATAATATTCTACTCTCAATCAAAATCTGTTACACTACAGTCCCAATAATTTAATTTTTATTATTAACAGTAAATAATTGCCTCACTTTTATTACTTTATCCGACTCCTCAACACTATTTTATGCTGCCCGTTCCCATACAGTTGACCAATATAACGCCTCGTGGAACTCCATAATAATTTGCACAGAAATAATAAGAAGAAAGTTCTCTATGAATTATACCATCAGTATGTGGTTTAAATCTAGAGGTGATGTAACTCAATTAAATATGCACATAAACTAAGCACACTTTGCATATATATCCAGACATTCAGTAACACGTACATGATAACGAATGAAGTTTCCAGTAAGAAAGCAGATAAGGATTTAAATGTTTTTTTAATCGAAAACACTCAATGTCATACTTAGAGTTAGTATTTACCATTATATTTTAAAAATAAAACTTTCTTTCATCTGAAAGGAATATTCTACCATCCCAAAGATCATTGTACCCAATGATTGTAATTGTGCAGACGCGCGACTGATGAGCTCTGCGGGTCACATACATATGGGACCTACGTGTGTAAGTACCAATATTATTGCATACGTTTTTGCCACAAACGTCATTTCCCTTAGAATTCCAGCAGAATATTTTGTTTGGCCACGCCCTTCTCTTTTTTCTCTATTTTTTTATTCATCGTGAGGTCTAGACTCAATGTTCCCCCCCCCCCCCTCCCCCCCCCCTCCCCCCCCCCCCCCCCCCCCCCCCCTACAAAACCCTTTATTCTGTCGTGTAGTCAATCTACACATCGTCTACCTTATTTTATGAGGATATGAAGAATTAGCGACCATTTATTCTATCCTATCCGTTTCGTAATGGCTCTCTCCCAAATTGTGCTTTTTTGAAATGGTGTGAAAAAAAAAAAAATTGTCTTATAGCTTTTATCAAGAATCTATATTAAAACTTTCACTAATCTGTAATTACATGTATGAAGCTTTGAAGTTATTACGTTTTGTAACAAAGCACCTAAGAAGTGATATCAAACGTAAAAAATGAGATTGATCGTTATTGATTTTATAGCAACTTTTTTAATTCAACTGCTAATATATTTTTTAAAAAAAAAAATGTTAATGTCTACTTTTAACTTCGAATTGGTGGTTGATGTCCAATGTTTTATCTTTTTGGGCCTTCAAATAATTTTGTCAACATGGTTGAGTAATCAGATGATGATTTCATACTGATCATAATCAAAAATCTTTCGATAGACCTTCAAATAACATTCAATCATCGGTTTTCTATGTACCATGCACTCATGGTACCATAATAATTTTGGAGATACTCTATAAATAATAGCAAAAAACATGCCTAGTATACTTTTCTTTTAATTTAACATTCATATATCATAGTGCTTTATGGTATGCATGCCTATATGGTACCTAATATTTAATACATCACATCAATAATAGCAAAAAAATGCCTAGTATACTTTTTTTTTTTTTTTTTTTTTGGGATACATCAAAAGGATAAATGAAGGAGACCCTTCAAGACTTCAAATGTCAACAAACTCCTTTTCTGTCTTTACGTCATGTAATCATCTATTAGCTTTTTTATGAGATATGAATCATTAGCGGAACATTTAGTTCTATCCTACCGTTTCATATGGCCTTCCTCCAAATTGGCATTGTTTGAAATGGTTGGAAAAAAAAAACATTGTCTTATGCTTTATCAGCATCTCTATAAAAAACTGCTCGTAACTGTGCTAGTAATTACATGTATGAATGCTTAAGTTATTTCTATTGTTTGGTAACAAAGACCACGACAAAAGGATATCAAAGTAAAATGAATTGATAGATTATTTGGTTTATAGCACTTTTTTTTATCAAATAGAAATATGTATTTTTATTTTTAAAAAAAAAATGTTATTCATACTTTAACTTTAAATTGTTGGTGATTCCAATGTTTTTTCTTTGGTGCCTTCACATATTTTTTGTCACACATGGTTGATAACGGATGTGAATTACAAATACTAATCATAATAAAAAGTTCTTTCGATAGGACCTTCAAGCTAACTTCAATATCATAGTGCTTTTATGATTTATCCATAGCAATAGGTCGGTACTTAAAATTGACTACCTCATATAAAAAATAGCAGAACGACATGTCTAGTATACCTTTTTCTTCTTATTACCATTCATATCATTAGCTTTTATGTATGCATGCAATACTGGTACCTTATATTATGATCATCAAAATAATAGCAAAAAGACATGCCGTATCTTTTCTTTTTTTCTTTTTGATGGTATATCAGGAAAGGATAAAAGGCACCTTCCAAGCTTCAACAATTAACAAAATCCTTTATCTGTCCGTAGTCATCCTACACGTTCGTATTAGCTTTTTTTTATGAAGATATGACAGCTTACGCGAACCTTAGTTCCTATCTATATCCATTTCATATTCCTCTCCCCCGAATTGGTTTTGTTGATGATATGGTGTTAAAACAAATAAAGTTTAAGTTTATTAAATGTCTCCTTTACAAACTTTTTAACTGGTGATGTCATTACTTGTATGAACGTTTGATTATCTGTTTTTGTACAAGACCAAAACGTGATTCAAAAGTAAACGATGAGATTGTGCTCATTTATTGTGATTTTATAGAACTTTTTTATTCCAAATGTTACTATGATTTTTTTAAAAAAAAAAATGGTTTAATGTCATACTGTTTAACTGAATAGGTGTGGTTGTATGTCCAATGTTTTATTTTTGGCCTTCAATATTTTTTTCTATTGTTGGATAAACTGGATTTGATGATTCAATACTATCATATAAAATTCTATCCATAGGACCTTCAAATACAGACAATAATCATTAGGCTTTTATTATTGCATGCACACCTTAGTACCTATAATTTTGATTACATCATAATAATAGCAAAAGACAGTGCCTATATACTTTTTTTTTTTTAATAACTCATATCATGGCTTATATGTTGGCAATCTGCAATTAATGTACCTTAATATTGTTGAATACAACATTAATAATAGCAAAAAGACATGGCCTCGTCAACTTTTTATTTTTATTTTGAGACATCAAGAAGGATAAAAAAGGAGCCCTTAAGCTTCAAGTCAACAAACTTCATGGTATCTTCGTTGGTCATGCTACACTCTCTATAGCTTATTTTTCTGAGGATATGACGACATTAAGCGAACATTTGTCTATCCATGTCTGTTTTATATGGCGTCTCCTCCCGAATTGGGCTTTGTTTGAAACGGTGTTGAAAAAAAAAAATTTTTCTTATAGCTTTATCAAAGAATTCTACTATTAGAAAACTGTTTAACAGTCTAGTAATTACATGTATGAAGTGATTTGAAGTTATTACTGTTGTTTGGTAACAAAGACCTAAAAAGTGATATCAAAAGTAAAAAAAATGAGATGTGATGGTTTATTTTGATTTTATAGCAACTTTTTTATATCAAAATAGTTAATATGTTTTTTTTAAAAAAAAAAAATGGTTTAATGTCATACTTTTAACTTGAATTGGGTGGTTGATGTCCAATGTTTTATCTTTTTGGTGCCTTCAAATATTTTTTGTAACACATGGTTGGATAAACATGATTGATGATTTCAAATACTAATTATAATAAAAAGTTCTTTCGATAGGACCTTCAAATAACATTCAATATCATTAGTGCTTTTATGTATGGCATACAATAATTGGTACCTTAATAATTTTGAATACATCACATAAATAATAGCAAAAAGACATGCCTAGTATACTTTTTTTTTAATAACATTCAATATCATTAGTGCTTTTATGTATGACATGCAATAATTGGTACCTTAATAATTTTGAATACAT
>FXXK01003425.1:1954-39189 GCA_900184695.1 Betula pendula | reverse complement strand
GCGGTTGCGGTTATTGCCCAATAACCGCAACCGCAACCGGTTGTACACCCCTACTCGAGCACCTTTATGAGACTTATGGACCATGGTTTTGCGTGCATTTATAGGCAGATTGTTGTTGTCTATTTTGATGATATTACTCATTTATAGCAAAAACATAGACAATCATGTAGTACATTTGAAATCCGTTTTAGATGTGCTAAGGAAAGAAAGTGGGCGCCTAGAATAGCTATGCAATCCAATCATTCTAGAATAGACCCAAAATTTTCTTGCCAATTCTTAGCCTTGACCGGATCCTTCTAGAACTTGAATCAAGGTGACGATTCTTGTTACCCACGTGGATCATGCTCAATGGGCCCACGAATTTGCTTGAGCCCATAACTCTTGAATGAGGTCCGTTGAGTACATCCTGAACTTCTTTGCTCGTGCTCTCGTAACCGGCCCAATTGGTACTTGAACGAGATCCTTCGAAGCGGTGCCTTGATCTCCATCATTCCCCTCCTCTTGAAAAGGATGTGCCCTCAAAATCATCACCTATATCAAAAGGACTCAAATCAGTAACATTAAAGTAGCACTTACATTGTACTTGTACTCACCAGGTAAATCTAGCTTGTAAGCGTTGTCATTGATACGCTCGAGGACTTGGAAATGACCATCTCCTCTTGGGAGCAATTTCGAACGTCTTTTCCGCCGGGAATCTTTCTTTTCTCATATGCAGCCAAACCCAATCTCCGGGTTCAAAACCAGCTTGCAACGTCCCTTGTTGGGTTTTGTGTGGCATATTGCTCCGTTCTTCCGCTCAATGTTGAGTCTTGCTTCCATGAATCTGCTTCATAAAGTCAGCTTTCTTTTTGCCATCTAAATTAAACGTGCTCCGTCAAAGGTAAAGGAGATAAATCCAATGGAGTTAAAGGATTAAACTCATACACAATTTCAAATGGCGAAAAGAAAGCTGACTTTGTGAAGCAGATTCATGAGAAAGCAAGACTCAACATTGAGCGGAAGGAACGGAGCAATATGTCACACAAGCAACAAGGGACGTTGCAAGCTGGTTTTTGAACCCGGAGATTGGGTTTGGCTGCATATGAGAAAAAAAATATTTCCGGCGAAAAGACGTTTCGAAATTGCTCCCAAGAGGAGATGGTCCTTTCCAAGTCCTCGACGTATCTCTCTCTTAACCGGGGTCCCCGGTTTGTCTAATTTTAGCAATCGGAACCGGAACCGGGGTCTCGGTTCCGGTTGCTAATAACCGGTTACCGGGATCCCGGTTCCGGTTCCTAATAACCGGTTTTTAAACCAGTTATTAGCAACCGGTTACCAGTTTTTATTGTATGGGTTTATTTTTAATTTTTTTTACCTCTTTTTTTTGCTATTTAAACTCTCAATTCTTACATACAATGATACTCCCAATTTGTTTGAGTCTCAAATTAGCACCAACAGTGGTCATGTGGTACTCTGTCAAGCAATAAAACATAAAAACAGAACCTAAATAGCATCTCCTTACGCCAGAAAAGGAGAAAAGGAGGGCTAGCACACTGCACAATTAACCAGACATTTTTGTTAATCAAAATTTATTTTTCAATTTTCATCACAGTGAAGTATACATCGGTTCTTTAAGACAACAAATTGCAAAATATGACGGATGAAAATTCCACTCAGACACCAAGTTTTCCTGAGATATCAACTCAACATACATACAAAAGTAGATCAAAAGGCACACTGCACACTTAAATAGCAACGGAAGAAAACAAGAACAAATTATGAAATCAATTAAATGTAAAATATAATAAGAATTATATTGTAAGTAAAACACGGTCGTCCTCGTCGAAGCCAGAGAGGGAATCGACTGGTCTGTGAACTCCGGCATCGTCCACTGGTCTTGGTCCGTGAACCTCGGCGTCGGCGTCGGCGTGGATGTGGCGTGGATCTGCGGAGTGCGGCGTGGATCTGTGGCTGGATCTATGGAGTGTGGCGTGGGCGTGGATTTGTGGCGTGGATCTGCGGAGTGCGACGTGCGGCGTCCACTAAAAGTGAAGAGAGAGTCGAGAGGAGTCGGGGTTGGCTGAGGGAGAGAGTGAACACTGAACTGAAGAAATAGAGGGAGGGAGAGAGTGAAGAGGGTCTGAATGGAAAAACAAAAGAACGAAAAAGAAACAGGAAGAAAGTCTGAAAGAGGAGGCGTCGGCTGAACTGAAAGGAAAAAGAAAATAAAAACTTATCCTTATTTTTTTAGGTTTAGGGTAAAATTAATTTATATATATATATATTAAAACCGGTTACCCGGTTATCCGGTTAGTAACCGGTTTTTTCAGAATAAAAAACCGCAACCGCAACCGCAACCAGCCTAGCCGGTTATCCGGTTGCGGTTTTTTCCGGTTTTCTAGTTTGTCCGGTTTCCCGGTTATTTCCGGTTAATAACCGCCCCGCTTGTACACTCCTAGCTCGGAGCATTAGACAAACCAAAAGGCATAACTAACCATTCATACAAACCATATTTTGTTTTAAAGGCGGTTTTCCATTCATCTCCTTCTTTTATCCTAATTTGATTATAACCACTTTTTAAATCAATCTTAGAAAATATGCAAGAACCATGCAGCTCATCTAACATATCATCTAAGTATGGGATAGGATAACGATACTTTACCGTTATATTATTGATGGCTCGGCAATCAACGCACATTCTCTACGTCCCATCCTTCTTAGGTACAAGTAAGATCGGAACCGCACATGGGCTCATACTCTCCCTCACGTGCCCTTTCTCCAACAATTCACTTACCTACCATTGAAACTCCTTTGTCTCCTCGAGGTTGCTCCTATAAGTTGGTCGGTTTGGAATGGTTGCACGGGGAACAAAATCAATTTGATGTTCAATCCCTCGGTTTGGAGGTAACCCATATGGTGTTTCCTCGGGGAAGACATCCTCGTACTCCTACAAAAGAGAAACAATATAACTAGACAAAGCAAGGTCAAATTCGTTAGTGTTTAAAAGTGTCTCTTTGTACAAAAGTACAATCATCGACTGATTTGAAAACATTGCTTGCTTGATCTCACTCACTTTTGCATAGAAATTATTTTGTTTTCTCTCTGATTCTCTCTCAAGGGTTGAACTTTGATTTTCCTTTTCTCTCTCATTTTTCTCGGCCTCTCTTTGATTTTCACTCTTTTTCTTTTGCTCACTCTCTTTCTTTTGATCACTCATCTTTTGTAATCTCACTTGATCCTCGTATACTTGCTACGGTGTCAATGGTACAAGAGTGATTGATCATTGATTAAGTACAAAAGAGTACTTGTTCGTAAAGCCATCATGCTTCACTTGCCTATCGAACTGCCATGGACGCCCTAGCAATAAGTGTCCCGCTTGCATTGGTACTACATCACACAACACTTCATCTTCGTATTTACCAATTCGAAATGCAACTAACACTTGCTTGTTCACCCTTATCTCACCACTATTATTTAGTCATAGCAACTTGTACGGTCTAGGGTGCTTTACCATGGGCAATTCCAATTTCTCCACCATAATTGTGCTTGCAACATTAGTACAACTACCACCATCAATAATCACACTACATACCTAGTCTTTAACATAGCACCTAGTATGAAAGATGTTTTCCCGCTGTACTTCATCAACTCCTTTTGCTTGCAAGCTCAATGCTCTCCTCACCACCAATGTCAATGCGTTAGGGGCTAAATACTCCTCTTCAGAAACATCCTCCAATGGCAGCATGTCGTCGGTGTCGGAATCTTCATCATCGGTCACAATTTCACCATTGGCCTGCAACACCATGACTTCCTTGTTTGGACATTGACTTGCTATGTGGCCCCTACCTTGACATCTAAAACATTTAATATCACGATTCCTAGAGGTAGAGGCTTCGGTTTTACCTTGAGGAACTTGGCTGGTGGTCGCAAACTTGGGCTCGGGTTTGGGCGTTTGTGACTTGTCCAGCGGCTTGGCATGACTCGATTTCCAAGATGTAGAACTAGAGTTATAGTCTGCACGTGTCCCACTCCCTCTCTTGAGTTGTTGTTCCACTTTGATAGCCATATGCACCATATCTTCCAATTCCACATAATGCTGCATCTCTACCTTATCATGGATCTCCCGGTTTAAGCCAAGTAAAAATCTAGCCATTGTAGCCTCCCGATCATCCTCTACATTAGCGTGGATCATAGCAATCTCCATCTCCTTATAGTAATCATCTACGCTTCGACTCCCTTGTCTAAGACCTTGTAGCTTTTTGTACAACTCTCGGTAGTAATAACTTGGAACGAACTGCTTTCTCATCACTACTTTCATTTCCTCCCATGTGTCTATTGGGCGTTCTCTATTATGCCTCCTGTTTATCACAAGCTGATCCCACCAAGTAATAACATATTCAGAAAATTTAATCACGACTAATTTTACCTTCTTTGTCTCGAAGTAGTTGTGGCAATCAAACACGAACTCCATCTTCTTCTCCCACTCGAGATATGCCTCTGGATCAGATCTACCTTGAAAGGACGGAATCTTCATCTTAATGCCACCCAAGTTGTTATCTTCGCGAGTCCTAGCTTCTCTAAATCTTCCTCCATGTCTCCTATTGTTAACAATGGAATCCCGATCTTCTTCTTCATCAAAACACCCATAACGCTCTTCATCCTCCTCCCTCGGTGGAAATCTTTCCCTTCTACGCAAATTACGACCGTTTTGTGATTGCTCCTCATGTCTATTCTCCATCTAATCTATCCATTTGTGAACCTGCTCCATCTCCATCTTCATCACACGCCTCATCTCATTCATCATGGTCTCCATAAATACTTTCGGATCAGCCAATTTTGTATCATTGTCGGCAATGCTCTTACTACTATCGTGAGACATGATTGCTGCAAAACAAAGGTTAGGAAAAAAAAAAAAACGCCTCACGAATCACTCCTTACGTGTTACGTTCAAGAATGTGGATCACTTTCCACTCGTGTTTCACTCAAATATATGGCTTTTACCCTCTGATGTTCTCACCACTCTTGCCTTTTTCTACTCGATAATTCCTTCATTCTTTTGAAACTAAACAAACTCAAAATTTCAGCAAAAATTCACCAAGAATAATCAAGAACTCAGATTTGAACACAAGTATGGAATTTCAGATTAGAATTAAAAGGAATATGGCAGTTTGGAATTTTGGAAGCACAGAATAGTGAATTTTTTTTTTTTTTTTTTTCGACTCTTTCTGTCTTTCTTCGAGTCTCTCTCTTTTCTTTTTTTTTTTTATGATCAGCAACTAGCTTTTGAGAATAATGAATAAGATTTCGAAATAACTAAAAGATGTGAAAACCAGACCACAATAGTTTAACATCAACAAGACAAAAGATTAACAAATAGGGCTAAAACCGGCGAGCGGCGCGGGGCTAAGGCATAGCAACTGAATAGAAACTGTGCTCGATTACCAATGAGAACCTCGTCAAGATAACGAGACCCAACAACGAAAGGGAACCCAAGATCGTTCTATGGACAGATTCGAATGGAAGACCTCGACCCGTTGTTTATGACAAACAAGAACCTCGGTATAATGAAGACGCCACAAACAGTGGTGGAAACTCCGTTTGATAAGTCGAGATGAACGCCACGAGAAATTCCAATAAGTTCGAGCAGTTCTTCAAAGAACCAAAGAGAATAAACCTCACAAGTTTTATGAATAATCAATGTCTGCGTTTTCCATTGCTTATGCACCTATTTAAATGGCTGAACATTATAAGGAAAAAACCCTAACATAGAAAACCTAATTAAAGCCGAAAATGGTTAAGGAAAGAAATCCTTACCTTGCTAAACACACTAGACATATAAGGCAATAAAGGCTAGACGCCTAGAGTCATATAGAAAGGAAATAAAAGACAACATAAAAGGAAAGAAAGTGACGCCTAGAATAACTATGCAATCCAATCCTTTTAGAATAGACCTAAAATATTTCTTACCAATTCTTAGTCTTGACCGGATCCTTCTAGAACTTGAATCAAGGTGACGATTCTTTGTTGCCCACGTGGATCATGCTCAATGGGCCTCCACGAATTTGCTTGAGCCCATAACTCTTGAATGAGTCCGTTGAGTACATCCTTGAACTTCTTTGCTCGTGCTCTCGTAACCGGCCCAATTGGTACTTGAACGAGATCCTTCGAAGCGGTACCTTGATCTTCATCATTGGGTCACCATGCCCAAAGCTGTGCCACTAGAGGCCATGTGTAAGGCGTGCCCCATTATGAGTAAAGTTCTTTCTAAGCCAGTAGATTATGTTTGAACAATGTAATGTCCTGGAGTTTTGATCTTTTTCTCTTTGTACTCTTATCTCATGTGTCTATATAAAATGATAAATGTTACTATGTTTTCTTAAGTAACATTCTCCTGGTATTTTTGTATGTGTGACATATTTACATCTACTTGTTTTTTTTTTTTTTAAGAAAAGGAAAACAAAAAATAAAAAGAATACTACTTGAGAATGTTGAATAACATTTCTCATATATAAAAAAAAAAAAAAAAAATGTGCTTCTTACATGCAAAGGAACATATGACATTATTATAGACTAGGTTGAAGAAACTTTATCCAATCCAATTTGAAAAAAAACTTTATACATTAAAAAAATAAAATAAAAAATAGAAATTCGTAAATCTTGATTTTTAATCATTTTCTTATTTTATCCTGCTCATGATCACTTGTTCCAAGTGGACCGAGTCCATATATATTACTCGTCCAGAAAAAAATAAAAACAAAAAAGAAAAAGAAAAATGGTCTGCGTATTGCTCATACATTGTGTCGTGCAAAGCCCAGCCTCACGCGCGTACTGACGAAATATCAAAGGAAATAAAACAAATGCGTACTCTACTCTTGTAAAGTGAACAAATTTGGGCAAATAATTGTCCCACATAATTCATCACTTCAATTTTTATTGTCACATCGGATGATAAAATTTTGGTTTCATTTTTCAACTTTGACGGATAACATAATCTACTACAGATCGGTGAGCTCCAATAGAGAGTGTTGCGTGCAGGGCCGGCCCTTGTCCGTATCCCTATATTATAGACCACATTTTCGCAGACGTCGTCACAAAGCATCAAACACCATCGTATATACTCTTCAGCAAGAAGCAAACAAACATGGAAGACATGATGTTGCTCTACTCATCCCTCTCTCTTCTCGTCGTTGCTATTGCTTTCAAGCTGATCTACCTTCAAACAAGAACACCATCCAAACACCTCCCTCCCAGCCCACCTTCTTTGCCGATTCTAGGACATCTCCATCTCGTTAAAAAGCCCCCACACCGTGCTTTCCACCGCCTTTCGCAAAAATACGGCCAGATTTTCTCTCTCCGATTCGGTTCCCGCCTGGTGGTTATCGTGTCGTCCGCATCCGCAGTCGAAGAATGCTTTACCAAAAACGATGTCATCTTAGCCAACCGTTCTCCCAACCTACTAGGCAAGCACATCGGCTACAACAACACCACCTTTGGAGGATCCCCCTACGGCGACCACTGGCGCAACCTTCGCCGCATCAGCTCGCTCGAGATCTTCTCCACCAACCGCCTCAACATGTTCTTGCCCATCCAGAGGGACGAGATCAAGCGCTTGCTGATCAAACTAGGATGTAACTCGTGCAAAGATTTCGCCAAGGTGGAGCTCAAATCAATCTTCTCGGAGCTCACTTTTAACATCATAATGAGGATGGTGGCAGGGAAGCGATACTACGGGTACGGGGAGCAGGTGAATAACGAGGAAGAAGCGAGACGGTTTAGGAAGATGATGATAGAGATTGTAGAGTCATCAGGGGCGTCGAATCTGGGAGAATTCGTGCCCATTTTGCAGTGGATTGATCTCGGGGGTTTCGAGAAGAGGCTGATAAGGCTTGGCAAGAGGACAGATGCATTCTTGCAAGGCCTTCTTGACGAGAAGAAGGGTGAGGAGGAGGGAAACACGATGATCCACCATCTGCTTTCGTTGCAGAAATCACAACCGGATTACTATACGGACCAAATTGTCAAAGGCTTTATTTTGGTAAGTCTTTCGAGATAAGCAGTGCTAAGGTTATTACAATTTTTATTATAAAATTAATTTTAAATTGATGTGTCAATTTATTATTAATAAAATAATTAAACAAAAGATTTCATTTTTTTTTTTTTTGTACAGGGCTATTTTTAGTTGTCATACTATCCCATTTCTATACTCTCGAAATAATTAATATATCCTACCGAGCAGGTCATGCTACTCGGGGGGACTGACACCTCAGCAGTGACATTAGAGTGGGCGATGTCCAATCTGCTAAACCATCCTCATGTATTGAAGAAGGCTAGAGCTGAGTTAGACAGTCAAATTGGGGAAGAGAATTTGATTGACGAACCAGATATATCCAAACTGCACTACCTTCAAGGCATTATCTCAGAGACCCTTCGACTATACCCCGCAGCCCCATTGCTCGTACCCCACTTGTCCTCCGATGACTGCACCATCGGAGGATATGATGTACCATCTAACACGATGTTATTTGTGAATGCATGGGCCCTACACAGAGACCCCAAGTTGTGGGATGATGCGACCAGTTTTAAGCCGGAGAGATTTGAATGCGGTGAAGCCAACACGTACAAGTTTATACCATTCGGGCTAGGAAGGAGGGCGTGTCCAGGGTCAGGACTGGCCAAACGTACGGTGGGGTTGACTTTGGGGTCATTGATTCAGTGCTTTGAGTGGGAGAGAGTTGGTGAGGAAGAAGTGGACATGGCAGAAGGTGATGGAATTAGCATGCCCAAAGTTGTAGCACTGGAGGCCATGTGTAAGGCGCGCCCTATTATGAATAAAGTTCTTTTTGAGGCCATAGATTATGTTTGAACAATGTATGTCCTAGACTTCTGATCTTTTTCTCTTTGCTTCTATCGGAAAATATAATTTTTGTGTCTCAAAGGGTTTTGTATGGATTGAAAAAGAATAGCATTGAGGGGAATTTTGAAATTGGAAGTTTCCACTTTATATGCTGCAACACTATTATGACCATTTTCGTTTAGATAAGTGCTGTAAATAAAATACAACTATTATCTAAACATCTATTATGAAGATTATAGTTTCATATCACAAAGAGAATCAAGAGTAGTTGTAGGAGAATAGGCATGAAAGATGTATTGGAACGTATCAACATGTGTCCGGTCAGTTTATCAGAAATGACAATTAACTGCAAGTGTATAACAAATCTAATCAAATACATGAAGATCCTTCAATTTTAGTACAAAAAAAAAAAAAAAAAATTGCATGTTATATAGATACAAGTCAGTCCAGCTCATCCGAAATGACCATCGGTTCGGACATACCCAACTCCAACCAAATACAAGAAAAACTTTAATAGGACTCATTTAATGTAGTAAAGAAAAAATAACACAAAGGAAAATGGAAACCTCCAACACAATCTAGAGACCATTATACAGTTACCGGTGCCATTTTGTTGAAGGTTTCTGCATTATTTATTTCGAATAGTGTGACATTTACAGATTATAACGAACTTGGTCTGAACTATTTATAATGAACAGATGAAAAAGCCTATGCCTTTTCCTAATATTTGGGAACTCACAGCCTTCTCAAGCAACCAGCTACGGCAACTAGAGAAACAACAAATCCTTCTCATCTGCTTCAGGGAGTATGTATAAGCCACGTACAGAAAATGTCCTGCACCCAAACCTGCTGTTAATCATTTACAATGGCTAAGCCAGAATGACTATTAAGTTAAACTTGTTCAGAAAGAGAGAGAGAGAGAGCTCTACACATAATTTGAGGTATTAGACAATAGCATACGAAATGAAACTTTGCATTATTTTTAAGGGGTTGAATAACTTGATAAAAGGCTAAAATAAATTATGATAGGTCTTCCCCCTGCAGGTATAAAGCCGTCAACTTCAATTTTCTCATGGAAGCAAAGCAGTTGTACAAGGCAGTGAGACATTCCATTTATTGATCATACTAGTTAATAAAACTAAAGAAGAAACAAATATGATATACATTCAAAGTTTGTCCACAACTCTGCACTTTGGTTGGAAGCTGCTTGATCTGAAAGTAAAGCATTAAAACTAGGGATAATCTCGATCTAGATTGACCAACTTACTCAGGGTTATCATCAAAATGAGCATTCTTTAACACTAAGGTTCCATTTAGTATGTAGAATGGCTATTCCATTAAAAAATTAATAGCTTTCAGTAAAAATGGAAGGTGGTCGAATGAAATAATTTTGGAATAGTCATTCTCATTGCTTACGAAGGAATGACTATTCCTTAAATCGAGGAATAGCCAAATGAAATATTCTTGGAATAGCCATTCTCATTGCTTATGAAAGAATGACTATTCAAAATATTAGAACCCAAGGCTATTATATTCAACATTTTTAAATTTCTAATAAACGTTTAATGAAATAGTCATTCCGCATACTAAACGTACCCTAACTATTTAAGATATGAACTGTGGGACACTGCATTATCTTATTCTCTTAGGGTTATCATCAAAATGAGCAATCTTTAATACTAACTGTTTAAGATTTAAGCTGTGAGACACTGCATTATCTTACCCTCTCTTCCTAATATCCATTAACACTTCCTGGTCCGTTGCACCAATTTTAGTCGTCAAAGACAAGCAGCTTTGGTGAAAAATAAAAACAAAAGTTTGAAATTCAGAATGTAAAGACCAACAAACCTTTATGCTTGAACAACTGGTGCTGTGGTTTGGTGCAGGTTATTTCCATCATTGGCTCCCTCAAATGCTTTACTTCCATTGGCAGCCGTGAAGCTTTGATCAGACTCTCCAGCTCCTTCACCAGTAGAGGATCTTTGGATAAATGTTCTCACACCATCTCCCCCAGTGGAGCTTTGTACAGATTGGTTTGATCCTTGCTCAAGAGGCAGGTCTGGATCAAAAGCAGGTCTTCGTTCTTCCTCCGTACTCTTCATACTATCTTCCAAATCATCGTAATCCAAATTTCGTAAAATACCTGGAAGTTTGAAATGACTGCCCTCTGCATGCTTAGTTCCCATTTCAATGTCAATTTTCTCCTTTGGGCTAATAATAGCTTCCTCAAGATTTGGAGTCACAGATGCCACCATCACATGTTCGTCCACCTCCACAAATGATCGGAATTTATGCATTGAAGGGGGGATCTGAGAGAAAAAAGTTTCTCTGAGGTTCTTCATCATTCCCTTGTTATATGGGTTCTCCTTCTTATCATATCGGTAACGGAAGTTCTCATAAGTTGTCTGAAGTGAAACAAATATCAAAATTGATTGATTAGAATTAATTGAAGAATTATGATCCACTACATCTGGAGGAAAATCCCTTAAAAATAATTTTTTTTTAAAAAAAAAAAAGAAAGAAAGAAAAAATAAAAAACATATTAGATAAGCACATGGTAGTCAAAATGTCTATGAAAAGCTACCTCCCTTTAGTAGCAATTTGGACAAATCAGTCAGACAAAACAGGATAAATCTCATTGTTTTGTTTGCAATATAATTATTATTTTGAAAACCAAGAATACAATTCTACGCAATTTCCTGAATGCAGTAAAAACATAGACGAAATTCCACAATAAATGGCCTATTCTGATAACGTATCCTGAAACTTTTTTTTTTTTTCTTTTATAAGTTGAAACAAATACAAATATTGATTCTAAGATAACTTTAAAGTGATGTAATTTATAGAAGCTCCAATATGTGAGATACATGATACTAATAAGAAAAAGCCTTGAGCAGTCCTTTTGAAACCTGTAAGAGAGAGCTCTTTAAGGCTTGGTAAGGAAAAAATTTTCCTCTTCTAATCCTTCAAAAATCATGTTACTCACAAAATAAAACACAGTATGAATTGTTATGTTAGAACTGAAAAATGGTTATAGGACATTTATAAGAGAAGCCATGCTCATTCGTTCAGTTACAAAAGTATATGTTTATAAAACAATGGACACAGACAACAAGATGCAGATTTGAACAGTAAGAGATGACAGAATTAAAAAGAATCACATCTCCAAGACTGAGAGACTTTGTGGGTAGCACATAACAAGAACAAGATAACAACAGAAGATTAATCCTCAATTACAAGAATGTACCAAGGGTCCCTTGACCTTGCAGTTAAGAGTATGCAACTCCAAGCTTTCATGACAGGGATCAAGCATTGGTACTTCTCTTGAAGTATGCATTTGGGACTAAGATGGTTCTCATAAGTGATGCATAAGATGACATGGAAGGTGGATTTAGGTAGAAAGAAAACACAACGTATTTATGATTTATTAGAATGTATAACCATTCGAATAGTTGGGACAAAATTAAGATGCAATGTTTAGGATGGGAAGGTGCCCAAACTCGCCAAACATTTAACAGAGGTTTGAACTTATATTTGTATCTTCACTAGGAGCTAACTTTGACAAGATGACTATATATTTACTTCACCAGAGCCAATTAAACTAGAGTATGTTTGGTACACAGAATGAAAATTCCATTAAAAAAAAAAAATAGCTTTATTAAGAATGGAACAAGGTTGAATAGAATAGACATGGTGTTAGGGTATATAATAAGGCTCTAACACTTCGAATTGATTTCCTTATTAAATATTTTCCAAATATGTCCGTAATCAAATCTCTAGGATACACCTACCCTATTTTCCCTATAAATTGAGTTATCTGTAACACAAATAAATCAAGTCAATAAAATCAAAAGGTAGCCTCTATAGGGCACTTCCTAATGATGAACGCAAGCCTCTAAGGTTGAACCACTCCAAAATTCATGTGTTCTCTTTCTCTCTTCCTTCAGCTTTTCTCTCCATATTTTATACTTCATCATAAATTTCAATAAAATCCAATTTCTTTTCAAATGCTGGTTAATATTTATACCTTAAATCTCTAACTGCGAGAAAATTTAAAAATAAAGTCCAATGAAGTAGAGTTTCCATCCTGAGACCACCATTACTAATGCTAAGAAATTGATCCTGAAAAATCTAATTGGGAAATAGAAAAAAACAAAGGGAAAGGCAGGATTTTTAATGCAGATATCAGTTTCAATGAAATGCACTAAGGCATCTTTTCTTTCTGGTCTGGTGTTTAGTTTCGCCAGCAAGAAGGAAAAGGAAGGCTTTCGCAGTTTTTAGGTAGAAAACCCAATTATGCATGCATTGATGTTGCAAAGAAATTATAAACAGACACCGATATTAAAATCAAACAATATCTCCATATTGTTATTTACATTTAGACTCCGTGCTTTGGTTAAAACCATGAAAAACATTTGAAAATGAGTTTCCAGTGTTTGCTTGCATAAAAACCTTTTATGTAAAAACCCCAAAAACCAAAAACAAGAAAATCTCAAAACAGATATTTCATTATCTCATCAAAACCAAATCAAATGTTTGATATCTGATCCATTGTTTTGGATATACTCGTTCGTGTAATCCAATTTATTTACTTTTTCATAATTAATCGACAAGAATCATAAAAAGCATAAGGCACCTCTAAGTCCACAAGTATACAAAAAGAAACATCTAACTAGAATTAGCAAAAAGAATAAGAAAATCACTATAACTAATCATCAGAGAAGATACATAAGCAGCTGCCCACAAATACAGAGATTTGAAGAATAAAGATATAATCTCTTACAACGACATCTCTTTGTCCTCGAAACTTCTGTCATTCCTTTCCCACCATAAACACCAAAAAAGGCACTTAGACATCATCTTCTACACTACAGAACTCTGCGGGCTGCCAGAAGTCCACTAGCAACCATACAGGTCGACTACACGTCTAGACATAACCCAAGACCACCCAAAAAGACTAAAAAAGAAAATCCAAATAACATAAGCCACGTCACAATGAATAAGGTGGTACACAAACTCCCCACTTCTACACATGCAACATATGCCCATCACGATGACGTCGCGCTTCCTCATGTTATCCAGGATACGGATCTTACATAGAGCCGCCAACCACACGAAAAAAGCCTCCCTCAAAGGAGCCTAAGTATGCCACACACTCTTCCAAGGGAAGCAGCAACCTTCAATACAAACCAAGGAACAATAGAAGGATTTGACCTTAAACAACCCTCTTTGATGTGACCCACCACAGCTTATCTTCACTTCCTCTCTCACTCTAGCTTAGTGCAACACCTGAAGAAATGAGGCAAAAACATTCACCTCCCAATCATGTGCTGTTCTAGCAAAGTACACATTCCATTGGTTGGAACCACCCAAAAACTCCAAGTGAGCCACAACAGAAGCATCCTTTGCACAAGCAATACCAACTAGAAATTGAAAAGCTACCTTTAGAGCCACATTCCCAAACCACTGATCATGCCAAAATCTAATTTTGGATCCATCTCCCACATCAAATTTGGTCTGACACAAAAATTTCTCTCAACCTTTCTTGATATTATTCCATAACCCCACCCCAAATGCTCTAGAAGGCTCAAAAGAACACCACCCACCCCCTGAACTGCCAAATTTAGGTTCCACTGCAACTCTCCACCAAGCCTCTCTCGCAAGCCCATAACGCCACAACTATTTACCTAAGAGAGCACGATTGAAGACCATCAAGTTTTCAATACCCAACCCTCCCTCAAAGATCGATGAACAAACCTTGGACCAACTCACCAAGTAATATTTGAACTCTTCACCTAGCCCACACATAAGAAATCATGTTGGAGCTTCTCAATACGATTAGCAACACTCGCCAGGAGAAAAAAAAGAGACATGAAGTACATAGGGAAATTGGCAAGGGTACTCTTAATAAGGATAACCCTACCACCCTTGGACAAACAAATGCTTTTCCAACTAGACAATTGACGCTCTATCTTCTCAATAGTACCATCCCAAACATGCTTGGCTTTGTAGGAAGCCCCCAATGGAAGGCCAAGATACTTTACCAGCAAAGTGGAAACCCTAGAACCTAGTATTCTAACCAACCTTTCCACCTGTTCAACATAACCCACAAAAACCAACTCTACTTGGCCAAGTTAACCTTTAAGACCGAAGCAGCTTCAAAACAAAGGAATAAGCTCCGCAAATGACAAAGATGTGTTGGAAGAGCACCACAAAAGATCAAGGTATCATCAGCAAACAAAAGATGAGAGCCTACTGAGAAACTGTCCAACAACCCCCCACTTACAACAGCAACAATCTACCCCATGCCTCCATCACAAGGGCAAACAACAAAGAGGACATGGGATCCCCTTGTCTAAAACAAAGGAAGCTACTAAAAAATCCTGTAGGAGCGCTGTTTACCCAAACCGAGAAACACACTGAGGATATACATTGAACTATCCAAGAGCACCTTTCTCACCAAAGCCAGACCTACTCTGCATATACAACAAAAATCCCAATTCACATGATCATAAGCTTTTTTAAGATCCATTTTGTAAATAACACCCGGCTCACTAGATCTCAATCTACCATCAAGGCATTCATGAGCAATAAGAACAAGATCTAGGATTTGCCTACCTCTTATAAAAGCATTATGCAACTTAGAGGTGATCTTCTCCATCACCATCTTAAGCCTGTTTGCTAGAATCATAGTAATAATTTTGTAGATGGCCCCTACAAGACTAATCGGCCAAAAGTCCTTGAGATCGATAGCCTCTTAGGAATGAGAGTAATAAACGAAGCATTGAGGCTCCTCTCAAACTTACCTCTAGCATGGAAGTCACTGAAAACCTTCATGATATCCACTTTTAAAACATCCCGGCAAGCTTGAAAGAACACCATAGAGAAACCGTTAGGGCCCGACGCCTTGTCACCATTCATAGCTGTCACTACCTTCCTCACCTCCTCCTCAAAATCTCTCTATGACCAACTAGCCTCAATCTCCAAAATGGAGTCAAAGGAAAAACCATCCACCAACAACCTCCAACTACCCTGCTTTAACCCTTCAAAATTGAGAAGGCATAACCACTTCAATTACAGTACATAATTTATTGAAGGAGAGAACGATAGAGAACAAAGAGAAAGGACATAAATGGTTTTTGTGATTCAACCCAAGATTTCGCTATTGATGGCTGTAATTATTGATCATACTTTTTCAAGTCTCACTTTATCACACATTATCTCCAAGAAGCAAAAAATGACAAGAACAGCATTGGATGCAAGATAGAGGAGCTTAAGATAATAAATTGCAAAACTGCAATGCTTCTATAAGTTCCTAATCCCTATGGGGTATAAGGCTTGCCTTAGCCTTTCGAGCCTAACTTAAGACATCCTCTGCCATTTTATATAGATGGCTTTTGGCAGTGCTACAATGCTAAGGTTGTTGATAAAACCGGCCAATGTGCTCATTGATCTCTACCTGATTAGTAGAGAGTCTACCGCCAATCAATAAGGATTCTATAGCGTTCTTCCTTATGTTGGAGTTAGCTATAGAGTGAAAGAATTTAGTACACTTATCACCCTCCCTTAACCACAACACCCTAGATTTCTGCCTCCAACTCGCCTCCTCCATGAGAGTAGATATCTCTAACTTGCTAACAACTTTTGCCTTCTTCATTTTCCTCATTGCCTATGGCCCTTACTTCTTCAATAACATCAAAAACACATAACTCTTCTAGAAGGATCCTCTTCTTCCTTTTAACATTGCCAAACACCTCATTCCATTTCTTCAGTCAATTTTCAAAGCCTTGAGCTTGCGAGTTAAAACGAAGCTTGGCGTACCATGAAAATGATAAGAGTCCAACCAATGTTTCACCAAGCCCACAAAACCTTCTGCCTTTAGCCACATGTTTTCAAATTTGAAAGACCTACTCCCCCTTAGAACATCACCACAGTCAAGGAGAATCAGATTAGATGTGAAATGCCAGTAGCAGCAGAGGGTAGCGTCCATTTTTCTTTGTTCTGTGAGTACATGGGCTTTGCTGCTGCCCAATTTTCACCAAGCTCGCCCAACTTTTGCTGAAAGGATCATGAAAGAGTTCGCTTACAAGCTAATCTTTTACCAGGAAACAGTGTTTCCACCACAAGGGGGAGTAATGGGAGGAACATCAGGACTTCAGCCAGTGGAGAGAGAGAGAGAGAGAGAGAGAGGAGGGGGGTGGGGGGGATCTGAAAAAAAGAAAAGAGAGAAAAATGCCTAAGACAATGAGAGAAGAGAGAAGAAAAAGATGAATAAAGAGAAGCCCTTCTTATATGATTATTATTATTTGTTTCTAAGTCAAACACTGCTTGTTAAGGGCAGAAAATGACTTAACCTTTGAGGGTTTTCAGTTGTGCAAAACATAAATTTTCTGCCCATTCAGACGTTAATTTCCCCTGAACATATCTTCCGTTGGGTTGGGATTTTCAGTTGCACCAACATAGGGACATGTGGAAAATACTTTTCTGGAAAATGTTTCACAACAAAATAAACAGAGCCCTAGAGATGCTATAATCTGTTAATAAATCTATTCATACCCTAGACAATAGATATATTAAAAACTACATAGGCATGTGACAGTAAAATAACATAGCACTCGAGAGTAAAATATACAGTCTATATCAATTGTTTCAACGTATTTTAAGTAATAAGGCTACCTGGTTTGTGCAGATCAGATAGAAATGGAAAACGGTAAGACCACCAACGAACCAGACCGCTATGAAGCAGTACACTATGAGAAAATCTGATGGGATATCTTGCTGCACAGCCTTCCAAACACTGCCTTTCTTTTTATGAATTTTAAGAATGCTGATCAAAGAAAAGATGAACACGTGTATACACAAGATGGTTGATGTTAAGATGAACATGAAGAAAAACCGATAGTTACGCTGCAACCACATCAACATGCAGAAGTAATGTTAGTTTCCAGAAGAATGTATGATGAAACAATTTGAGTGACATTTGCAAATCAAATAGGACTCAGAAGCATCAATTTCCTAGTTTATATCATGTAAATTAACTAAAGCATGTTTCTTATACATATTATGCTTTTCTTACCAATTAGGATCATCATTCCCTACTTATCATTATATTACATACTAGTTGCCAAATTGGGAAAAGAGTGTTGCTGCCTTAAAATTGAGCATTCATTGTTTCCTTACATTTTAATCATGGCTGCATGTGTGTGCTTTTTGCAAAGTAACTAATGGATGAAATTCTCAGTGGGTGTCCAAGACAAGTGCCACAAGGCCAGTGCTAGAAAAAAGAGTTTGGCCCGTGACAGTCAGTATGAAACAGCACACTTAGGTAGCCTCACAACTGACATGAAACAATTTCTGCAGAGGAGCTATACTCTAACAAAGAGCAACTGTAGGAGCTAGAGGTGCAGTTGTCCCAAGCAAAGAGACCGCACTTTACACAATCCCACTTACAGGTAATAACATTTCAAAATTCACCCCATACCATAGTACAAACTTGGGCATTGAATGATGTTGATACCAGGTTCATTTGCAACAAACTTAATTTCCTTTTGATAAGTAAGGTCATTACCAGCAGAAGTCCAAATACCCTATTATTGCATGAGAAAAGAAATTCCAAACATTCAACATACTATCAATATATTTTTCTCTTTAATACGTAATTCAAATTCATTAAAAGCACAAAGAGACCTAGTACACAGGAAGTTTACAAGAGAACCCCTAAAATATAGAAAAACAAGAACAAACCTCCAAAACTCAGAGGAATTAAAAACAGGCAAACTATTAATGCTACTATCTATGTATAAAGGGATTGGGACAGACTCTTCTTCGACTCTAACAATCTTCAAATCTCCTTACGTTCCGCTCTCAACAAATACACCACATTAAACACAAAGGTGGCAACCTCCACATTTCCAAAAGCAGTACATTGTCCCAACTCACCAACAACTCTCTCACCCTTCGAGGCATAACCCATGCAACACCAACAACTGGAAAAGCGAACTCTATAATTCTCTTGCAACCTCACAATGAAGAAGGATGTGATAAATAAAATCTTCACTTTTCTTGCACAAACAACACCAATCCACCACAATAATATTTCTCTTTCGCAAATTATCCAACGTTAAAATTTTTCCAAAAACAGCCATTCACACAAAGAACATCACTCTCAACAGAGTCTTAACTTTCCAAATATTTTCCCAAGGAAAAAGGGAATTTACCGGAGTAGATTACACATGATACTAAGGCTACTTCAAATGATTTCCTTTTAGAAGGAATCCAGAAAATTTTATCCTCACCTCCCTGCCTTACTCTTTGAAAATTTAATTCAAGAAAGCAAAAACCACTTCCACCTCTCAATCATGCACAGGTCTTGTAATGAAATTATTCCAATTAATATTTCCATTCTGGAACTACACATGATTCGCCATCCACACATCCTTACAACGAGTAAAGAGTGAATAATTCTAGAAAAGAGAACTTCAAAGGCTGCTCCCCACACTAAAAATCATGCCAAAACCACACAGTAAATCCATCGCCCACCTCATACCTCACAAATTTAGAAATACCTTCCCACCTCCTCCTTATACATTTCCACACACTCACACCATAGGTCCCCGCAACCTTCTTAGAGCACCAACCTCTCCTCAAACTATCATATTTATTGTCTACCACCGATCTCCACAGAGCCTTCCTCTCTGTAGCATACCACCACAACTTACCAAAAAGGGCTCGGTTAAACTGAATCAAATTTTTCACCTCCATACCCCTAAAATTATAGGAGTATATACTTTCAACCACTTTACTAAATGAAACTTAAACCCATCACCAATACCCCCCAAAAGAAAGTCCCTTTGGAGTTTTTATAGTCTATTAGCCCCTCCTACCGGAATAGGAAAAATTGACAAATAATAAATCGGTAAATTAAAAAGTGTTATTTATCAAAGTCAACCTGCCTCCCTTTGATGGATAAATATCATCCAACCCACCAACAGATGTTCAATCTTCTCAACATATCATTCCAAATAGTAGAAGCCTTGTAAGGAGCTTTCAGATGAAGACCCAAATACTTCATTGGCAACGAAGCCACTCTACACCCAAGAATGCTAGCCAAACCTTCTACATCACCCACATCGTCTTCAGGAACAATCTCTAACTTGAACAAGTTTATCTTCAACCCCAACACTGCTTCAAAACATAAGAATAAACACTACAAGTTACAAAGTTGTTCACAATTAGGTTCACAATTAGGTTCACAAAAGATCAAAGAATCATCTGTAAACAACAAATGCAACAATCTCCTCATGATTCCTCGACCCCACCAAAACTTTAGATAAGAGCCCATTGTCCATGGTAGCAAACATCACCGTGCTTAATCCTCCATAACAACCACAAACAATAAAGGAGACAATGAATCCCCTTGTCTTAATCAACACTAACTACTAAAGAAACCAGATGAAAACCCATTAATGAGAATGAAAACCACACCCTAAATATGCAATGATATATCCAAACTCGCCACTCTCCTCCAAAGCCATATCTCATCAACAAGTATAACAGAAACTCCCAGTTGATATGATCATACGCCTTCTCCAAATCCAATTTACATAATACTCTTGGTTTCCCAGATCGATTCCGACTATCGAAACAGTCATTCACCACCAAGACATAATCTAGATTTTGTCTACCTCTGATAAACACATTCTGGGACCCGGAGACAATCTTTCCTAATACTGGTTTCAACCTATTTTCCAATACTTTATAAATAATTTTGTAAACACCACCCACTAAGCTAATGGGATGAAAATCCTTTATTTCCAACGCCCCAACTTTCTTCGAAATAAGAGACAAAATTACCATTGAAGCTCTTCCCAAACTTCCCTCAGCTATGAAACTCCTTAAAAACTGCCATAATGTCCTCTTTTAATACCTCCCAACACTTCTGGAAAAAAGCTATAGAAAACCCGCCAGGTCCTGAAGCCTTATCTCCTTTGAATTTTCTCACCACCTCCAACACTTCACTCTCAAATTATCTTTCCATCCAATTTCTCTCCTCCGCATCAATGGAAAGGAATGAGAGGCCGTCCAACTTTGGTCTCCACATATATTGTTCAGAATACAACTGTTTATAAAAGTTCACAATATATTTCTTTATTTCTATACGTCATATTCGCATTAACCACCAAGCTATTTCTTCTATTCGAATTCACCAAACAATGAAAAACTTTAGTATTATAATCTCCATCTCTCAAACAAAGTTCCCTTGACTTTTGTCTCCAACTCACTTCTTCAAGAATGAAACTCCTCTCCAACTCTCTAGAAAAATCTACTTTCTTCAACCTTTCATTCTCAGATCATGATCTTTCCTATGCAATCATATCCAGCTCACAAAGACCCTCCACCATCGCCTTCGTCCACTTCCCTCCATTACCAAAGACCTCTTCATTTCATTTCTTCAAATCTGATTTTGATGCTTTCAATTTCTGTGCTGACAAATAACTAGGAGAACCCTAAAAATTCTAGGACCCCTACCAAGTGTTTACCTGCTCATCCCAAAGACATCTCCTTTCCACATCATCATTTGGACCATATACACATACTATCAATATAGCCCCTCCTAACATCCAAGAATTTGGCAAACTGCAACAGTATTTTCTTAAAAAGGGATCGCAATAATACTTAATTAGTGCAAGAGGATTGATAAGAATTTCAGAAATCAGCAGGCTTTTGACGTAAAGCGGAGGCGTTCATCACAGAAGTAATGCAAATTTAAAATAAGGATATTCCAACAATGCACCTTGGAATATCTTACAGATAAAGAAAAACAAGAAAATTAATTTTCAATCCATCTATTATTTTGGACACTTAAAGTAGACTTTGAAAAGATTCAACAGTATACAGCTACCAGTGTAAATCAATAAGAATGAACAGATTTTTTGGTCATTCAAAATACATGACAACATAGAAGTGATTAGACTTTGACAAAAACAATTAAACAAGTACATTTCTTTGATTTTTATCTTTCTACAAACAATGTTACGGAAGTAAATGGGTAAGTTTGGGGTGGGTGAAGCTTTTGCAACTATTAGCAGGATGGGTTTAGGATAGAATTTCTAAATTGGGTTTTGGACGAGGTCAGGATATCAAATGTCTATTAGGTACGCATTAAGGAGGACGTTCCCTTTCCCAAATCCAACCCATTGCATTCCTGTTGATTTGATGTACCCGCCTTCTAATTGCTTCCTTTGCATTGCTCTGAGATTAAAATTAATGAAAATTCCTATCTTTTTTACTTAACAAACCTATATTATTAAATTATATCGAAAAGACTAAGTAATGGCCATCACCCCTTTCACCTTTACCAAATTTGCTTTCTCTCAAATAGATGTATCCCAGTTCAGTTTGCTGACAGGCCTAATATTGAGTAACATAAACACAGAATATAATCTTAAACCTTTTCCTTTTCTTTGGAAAAAAGAAGAAAGAAAGAAAAACTGAAAGAAGAAAAATTGTACTTACTAGTCCAATGCACTGACCAACCCAGGGACAGTGATGATCAAATCTCTGGACACAATTGTTGCAGATGGAACAATGAGAAGTACGAGGTGGGCGATAAAGCAAACAAGTGTCACAGTACTTCACTTTTATGGTGTGACCATTCACAATCACATCTTTTGTTCGGGGTAGTTTCAAGTGAGGGGTTCTATCATTAACCCACTCCATAGATGGTGTAGTTCCATCGAATGCTTCATCCGATTCCGGAGGCCTTGAATTTCTAGGGACTATTCCAGGATCTCTACCAGAAGTGAAGAGGAGAAATATTAAATCCTGCACAAAAGTTGATAAGATTTTGTTACTCTCAGTGCAGGAACAAGCTGTCATCAAAACTAACGCATGAAGAAACAATTCTCTAATGGAAAATCAGTTATAAACATGGAATTGCAATCATTGCATCTTGATTTTCATAGTGTCTGATGGATAGTATCCACAGTTTTGAATCAAAATCAATATCCTAAAGAAGAAGTACATGTTTAGTAATGTACAGAAACTTGAAAAATTATATAAGAGTAATTTTCTGAAATCCAACAAAATAATAAAATCTGCCCTTGCACATGCAGTACAAAAACTAAATACTACTGAAACAAAGTAGACTCATTCCAAGGCAAATTGGCCGGTTTTGGGAGAGATAACCCCTGCCACCATGATCCATAGCAACATGTTCTGGTCCTCTTAGCTATAGGCCCTGCACTATCTCCACTAGGTCTCTTCCAAGGAGGAATCCCCAGCTTGGCATGCCACCTAAACCAATGATAACATATTCTTGGGGCTTTCTGTTTTTTTCCCAGGTGGGGCGTAGAACAAAGCCGAGGCATTTCATTTCTGTGTGGTGTTTTGACTTTAATTTTTTTCACTTCATTTAAAATTCATGTGCTTTCTGAATAATCAATGCACTTGTGAAAATGTCATGCACCATCCCAACAGTGAGGATTGAGTCCTCACCAACACAGGGCTGGCTTTGGGCATGCATAGTTTTGGAAACAGTCGTCATGATTTGGAGATAGACATAAAATAGAAAAAAATAAACAAATAACTTACCAAAACAGTGAGGATTGAGCCCACAATCAACACAGGATACCAAAGATGATGATCATTTTTCTTTGCATTTAAATAAATCCTTATACAAAAAACAATTGCAGGACCGCCAATAAGGAGTGTAGACAGAAACATAGATGCCACATCAGGACCAAAGATCAATCTCCCACTGCAGAAAAATTTCTGACAAAACGAAGAAAAGGCACTATCAGTGCAAGTATTGCCATAGTTCTGCATCTATGATGATATTGCAACAATACTGGGCATACTTAAACAGCTAGCTTCTTTAATAAACCTAAAAATAATTCCCTAGAACTTTTACAGAGCACAAGCTTCAAACACAGAAATGCTACACATATATACATATGAAACATGTATCAAGTAAAAGACAATAAACTAAAAAATTTTACTCAACTGTCATGCCCAAGATATTCTTAAAATAAGAGACTGCAAAAATATGAAATTCTAAGCACCCATTCTAGTCATATGAAACTATCTTATGAGGAAGGAGAAAATTTAAAAAAGTATACACAGACATCAGTGTTCTGATTGGAAAACCAAAAACAAAAAAAAGGAAGAAAATCGGTATGCTCTCAAGATATGATCAATATATCCAAACTTTTACAATTTGAACTACTCAAAGAGGCTGCGAGAGGAACGGGGGAAATTGTGCATGACATGATAAATTATCAGTAATTAATATTTACAAAAAACTTCACTTACCACTCCCGATCTTTCATCACTTTTGCAATCATACCTTTAAATTTTAAAAAGTGTCAATTTAGGTTACCATTTTTCAGAAGTTTGTAATATTAACCTTCATGTCTAAATTTAGCGTTAAATCTTAACAAAGGAAGTAAAATCTTCAAAACTTCTGAAAAATGGTAACACTAAACTTTAAAAAGTACCAATTTAGTGTTACTATCTTTCAGAAGTTTTGAAGATTTTAATTCCTCCGTTAGGATTAAAAGCTGAATTTGGACAGAAGGGTTAACATTGCAAACTTCCAAAAGATGGTAACCCTAAATTGACACTTTTTAAAGTTTAAAAGTATGATTGTAAAAATGATAAAAGATTAGAGATAGTAAGTAAAGTTTTCCCTAGTATTTATTTATTCATCGTTGATACTATTAACAATTATACTTATCATTGTTGTTTTCTAGGGACATGACCTAGTAAAGTTCAATCCAACTCGATAAGCCTTGGCGCAAATAATTAGGATTTTAGGGTCCCGTGCACAACCCACTTCCACAGACAAATACGCACACACAGAGAAAGAGAAGAAGAAGTAATGACTTATTTTCTTCCACTACCTACAGGCAACATACACACAAAGATAATAACCATTAAACTAATTTCTTTTTCTCCAATCTACTGGTCAATCAACATAATCATGATAACAGTAGAAAAGAAACGAAACTGAAGAGACCGAGAGAGAGTGAGAGTAAGAGAGAGAGAGAATGAATGACGATATAAACATAATGTTTTATATCAAGTAAATACAGAATCCCCTATGGATAATCAGCTTGTATTATAGTCACCACTATCTCCAATTCACTAGAGAAAAGATACTTGTATTAATAAACAGTTGAAAATATAAAGAACTACATTGAATTGCCAATCAACAAGCAAAACCAGCAATTTTCAATAAAATCATGAAGCGACAAAAGAAAGAAATGTAGAAAAAATATATAAATGAGTGGAATTTAAATTTGCACATTAGAAGAAAATAGACTAACTAGATAAGCAACCCTTCCCTTCCACCACTCCCTCCCCCCTGCCCCGGTCCGTTCTGCCGGCCCAAAAAAATTAAAAAGATGAGCGAGAAAAAAAAGAAAAAAAAAAAGGAAGAAAAACTAGCCTCACTGACCATGATCCTAAAGTCAAGTAAACTGGATTTCACCAAAAATGAAAGCTCTCTTCTGCTCCAGTTGGTTCCCATTTTACAAGAAAAAATAAAGGGAAGATAACAAAAGAATGAAAAATTTTAATATTTTTCTTTGTTGTTCAGACAGAGAAAGTTAAGAAGAAGAAATAAAAGAAAAACAACGTTAAAAAAAATTAAAAAAAAAAAAAAAAAAAAAGTTTTACTCCTTTTGGTCCACATTCCACAAGATTAAAATAAAATAAAATAAAGAAACAAAGAGAAAAGAAAAGCCTAGTGTTGGTATTTTTTTTTCCTTACACCTATTCTCGAAAGAAATTTTGGTGGGCCAACTATTTTGTCTCAATTCCTTTCCTTCCTCTCCCTCTTGGGCCTTGACAAACCAGACACTGGAAAAGAAGAGAATTTAACGATCTACTCTTCTTCCTTATCTCTAGGGGGGTAAACCAAAATACTGGAATTTCAGTAGTTATGTTTTAGTAGAGCGTAAGATGATAATCAATCCTGAATAATTTTATACTGTTTGATAGAACCTACAACACTAAAAATGCCACAACCAGCGTTGATTATTTCATTTTGTTGTCTCTAATCACCTTAGCAAAGCGATACCTAGAGCTCCCTAACTAGTACAATTTTAAGATTTCCAGTTATCAATAACAGAGGATCACTCGTCACGAGCAAAATAAAAACACTATTCATATCCTAAAACCAAATAATCACAAATCAAATACCGAACAAGTAAGAATGGAACCCAAAACAACGAGAATAAAATCGATGAACTTGTAGCAATTTCTAATATATTGATTCAAAAAGAACAAAACAAATTATGCAATTTATAAACTAAAGAATCAGTTAACATTGAAAGCAAAACCCAAATTACATAGAGAGACAGAGAAACTCACATTGTTTCCCTTCCAAACTTTGTAGAACCTCTTGGGTTTATCATTCGGGTCCATACTGTCACCAGGAAGACGAACAACTCAGAACCCAGATCAGGATTTCTGTTCCACTTTCCAAACCACAACAGAGCTCTCAATTAACACAACCCCACTTTCTCCTCCTCACCATCCATTGCATATATCACACTAAACCCACAAAAATCTTCACACGAAATCAAAAATTTGCATACTGGGTTTGTGATTCTGTAGACAATACACGCATGTGAATGTGAACTGGAGATTGGAAAAGGCAGGTGATCAGAAAGAGAGACAAAGGGAGAGACAGGTTGTTGGATCAAAAAAAAAAAAAAAATCCAGCTGCCTATCAGCTCCCCCAAAACACTTTTGTAATTGTTCAGACGGGTTGTACGAAGACAGCAAGATTCTCTCTTTCTGTCTCTTTCTCTCTCCCTCTCTCTCTCTCTCCAGAACTCTTCCTATTTTTCTTGCCTCCCAAACGCTGGCAACGATGAGTTCGGGGGCGGCTATTTCAATTTTTTCCAGATTTTACGCGCGTAATATTCCTTATTTTAGTACTTTATTTATATAACCACGTCAAATATTTAATTAATATTTGCTTAAAACTTTCTAATACGTCTAACCGGCACTTTGAGCAACGTGCCATCACGGCCTATTTTTCACGCGTTTTTTCTTTTTTCCTTTTTTTTTTTTAATTTAATTGAATGGGAAAAAAAGACTACAGGGAGGATCTTTCTTGCTTGTAGTTAATATACCCATGGAGTCAGATATTTCTTGTTTTTTTCTTTTCTTTTTCTTTTTCTTTTTTTTTTTGTTGTTGAAATCGGCCTTTTTGTTTCCTATGTTTAGCTAGAGATACCTATATTTGATATTTCATACGATTTGTTTACAAATTATTAACGAAACATAATCACATGAAAATAATTGGATATCACGAAAGAGATCTGAGTTGGTTGACGCATGCACGAGGTTATGTGCATACTAAGTGATTTATTTTTGTTAGTAATTTTAATAGAAAATTTGTGAAAGTAATGAATTAGAATAATAAAATACCATATCAGGTGTGATTAAAAATGGAACCAAGAAATATTAAAAACATAACATTAAACTTCTAGAAGAACTAGGTTCAGTTTTTCCTTTCAATTTTTATGTACATAATTTGTTGTATTGGTTTCATGAAATTGCAGAATATGATGGTGTTAAATTGAAGGTCTCTCCAGGCGTATATTGGTAACTGAGAGGTGTACGTCTAACAAGTGTTATGCCTAAGGCCTGAGACTCGATTTCTTTATCCTCCCCATCAATGGAGGTGAAGTTATGTACAGCTCCACCATTGGATGGATTTAGGCATTATAAGAATTATCATAATTCTGGGTGTTAGGTTTTTGTATTAACAAATTTAGTATTAAAACCAATGTGGTGTTTTTTTAATGGGAAATACAACAACGATTAGGGGAGGGGACGAAACTTAAAAAGTGGGCAGCCCAACAACAAGTCCCGAACCAACCTACTCAATGTAAGTAAACAGAAATTAAAAGGTAATGTGTTAATAAATTGACACGGCTCTACGGGTTCTTAGAGTAAAATCTAAAAGAGACTGCCACTTAAGGCGGTTTTACTATTACAAGCTCCCACCGAAGTGAGAACCACAGTAGCACAAGGAACACCACTGAGCAGGGTCAACACAAAGCCCGTGGGGGGGAGGCACCAACAAGGTGCACTAAAAACACTACAAAAAAATCTCCACAACTGGATCTAACCAATACAGTACAAGGAGACTCAAACCCATTAAACTCAACAAAAAAACTAACATACTTACAAAGAAAATAAAAGAAAAACAACAAAACAGCCTAAAAACCACAACAGTGGCAAGGGCGAAGGCGGCAGCACAGTTAAAGCGTTGCACTGGCCGCCGTGTGAGATGCACAAACAGGCACGTGAGGTCTACGCACAGGCATGTGGAGGTCACCACGCGGCAGGGAATGCAAATCCAAAGGCCGAAGGACCTGGGGAACTCAGTAGGACGATGTGTTGGTGGAGTGAGTGAACAGTGAGTGACAGATCTGGCTTGGTAAGAGCCGGATTTGAAATCCATTGTAGATTCAAGACCGGCACGACGATGGCAGACAGGACAATGTAGATGCGGAGGAAGACTTGATGCAGAGTTTTAGGGAACAAAAAGGAACAAAAAACCGAAAACAATAAAAGGGAAGGGAGGAGAGAGAGGATGGGGTTCATCCCTCCTCCCTTGAAGAGCACAACGACAGTGCTTAGATACCTCACAAGGAGGAAAGTAAACCTTACTCTGCTTGAGAGAAGGGAGAACTTCTCTCACTAGAGAGAAGTCGAACTAATATTTGTATTAAAATTGATGTGGTTGTAGGTTCATTATTAGGGTTAAGTTGGTTCTAGACTTGGAGTGTGAATTATGCTGAAAAAATACAAGCTCAGAGGTTGGTTGAACAAGACATATTGCATTTCAAAGAATAGAACCATGGAGAAGCCCAATCAAAGCTCGGTGATGAGGTTAATAGAAGTTGAAAATATCAAGCCAAAGAGAGCTCCCGATGAAGCCCAAACGATACATGTTCGAATAGGTCACTCAATTGATGAAAAAGTTGAGCAATAGAGACATTCGAATGAAAGGCAGGTGATACATGTTCAAATGAAGGAGCCACAGAGTTATCTAGTTCATACCTGTGTGATAGCTGTTCAAACGCGCCTCACATTTTTTTAAGCCGATTCTAACCTAAAACTTAGGTTTGCTCAAGACCTATATAAGGATTGACTTGCATGATTTTCAAAGGGGGTGCTAGGCTATATTTCAGTGTGGTAAGAGAACTTTTGATCATCAAGCCTTCATTGATTATTTCTCTTAGAGTTTTATTGTAAACCACAACCCTTCACCAAAACACAACTTGAAGTCTACTGGTGGGTCGGTAAAAGAGATCAAAAAGGTTATAAAGCTACTATGGCATAAGGCAAGTGGAGTCTCTTGTCTAGTACAAAGGTCTAATCCATTATAAAGGGTGGTCAGTGCGATTTTCTTGTATAACTTGAATTCTTCTTAGTGATTTATTTTTTGAGTTTGGCTGCTCGTAATTGGTTTTACCTTTGAGGTGTTCTTCAAATGACTTTCACTTTGTCACCAAATTGTCGTGTCAATTATTTTAAAGCTTTCTTATATTTGGTGATTAATAAACCTTGAATGTCATGCATTCAAGCCCCTTAATTCTCATTTGTTAACCTTTGATTTTGTAACATAATATTTTGTTGTATTTTTGTGTTTCTTAGTGTTTTCAGGTCTAAGTTGAAAGTACGAGTTAAACCATGGAGTTTGGGCTACAACATTTCAAGATATGCTAATGAGAGTAAAATGGCTTAAGCACATGCCAAAGAAGCTCGAGCGCATGCGGTCCACCCAGAATCTGATTTTGCAATCTTCTCTGGATTTGGAGAGAGAAACATCTAGAAGATCAGTTCAAGTGTGGATTCACCTCTGAGATCCCTCAAATGAAGGTTTTGACTCCATTTCCCTACTGTGAGGGATTGGGGGAGACTCAATCCCTTGAAAGAAGGGATTTGATTCTGATGTGAGAAGGATTCAAATAGGGACTTGATCTCTCATCCAAAGGGTGGAATTTCTGATTGCCAAGCACGAATTAAGGTTCTTGGTTCTGGAGAATTTTGTCCAACAGCTCAATCCAACTCTAGGAGATGGGCTTCTCTAAATCAATAGAGAATTTCATATCCACCATGAGTAACTAAACTTTTCATAGGGTTTAATGTAAACCTTTCCAAGTCCATGGTTTGATTGTATTTCATTTTGGAATTTTTAATATGTGAATGATGATTGTTTAGCTTAGAGGTTTGCAAAACATTTGTAATCAATTTAATGTTCACACTTGTTCTTGATAAAAACTATATCTTGTCTATAAGAAGGTTTATCTATCTTGAATGAAATCAACATTCCTATTTTCTGTGATTATAGGAATGATAGCTATACAATAGTATTATTTGACATAAAATCAAGAGGATTAGAAAGATCATGCCTAGGGAAGATGATCTGTACTACATCTTAGATTAGTGTAATGTAGGTAGAACAGATCATACCAATCGAATATGGGTTATACTCATTTCTTGATAATATGTATACTTATTAGAAGGTTTTATAGGTCATACCTAGGAAGACGGGTCGTACCACAATTAGTGTTTAGGTGGACAATCCATGCCAACCGAAGATGGGTTATTATCACCTTTTAACAAAATTGTTTTTTTGTCGATGTTGTCATGTGGTTGACACCCATTATGCACATCATATCACACATTTAGTGAAAATTCCATGCGAATACAATCTGCCATTGGTACAAGGTTTGTGGTGAAGTCATATCCCTATGCTTTTATCATTTGATTTCAATATTTGTTTATACTTGTTTTCATTTTCAAAATAAAAAACAATTATCTTTTTTTAGTTAGATTAGATTTGATTCTAAGTATTTGATGAACATCCAACCAAAAATAATCCTTAAGGTTCGACGCCCTCTATATAGCTTTATCTTATAAAGATTCGTTCTATTGCGAGTAGTTATAAATTATTATCATTGATTAATCCACATCAATTTTTGGCGCCGTTGCTAGGGAATGTTTAACGATTTTTTATTAAGTGTTTGGGATTAAATCTAATTTAATTCCTTACATATTTTGTTCATAAATCATTTGATATATAATCTGACTTTGTGTTTTTTCACTTTCTGTCTATTTCAAGTTCTATACAAAGGCTTGAGCGCACCTGGAAAAAGGCTCGAGCGCATCTGTTGGCTCGAACAAAATCATCAAGTGGCTCGAGCGCCTCTGTGTTGCACAGAGAGCTGTTATGTAACGATCCAAGGAAAAGCGCTAGCCACATCTGCGCTATCATCCCAAAAAGACTAGTCAATTTTTGAAATTTTTTTAGAATTACTTATAAAGTCTAGTTTCACCTAGTAACTAGACAATGTAAGACTTCACACTCATAACTTTTTTTATAAACCACCCACTCTATGTGAGCTATTTTTTTTCCCAATATGGGATCGGGGTGTTACAAACTCTCTCACGTCATGCAGTGCTTCAATACCACATGGCGTGACGCTACTAGGTAGCTCTGATACCATTTATAACAACCCAGGGAAAAGTGCTAGCCACATTTGCGCTATCACTCCAAAAGGAGTAATCAATTTTTGGAGTTTCTTTAGAATCACTTATAAAGTCCAGTTTCACCTAGTAGCAATGTGGGACTTAACACTCATTACTTTCTTTATAAACCACCCACTTTAAATGAGCTATTTCTCTTTTTCTCAATATAGGATCGGAGTGTTACATGCTGCATTTTCAAAAAAAAAAAAAATCACAAAAAAGGGGATTGAGCACAAATTTTTGAAAATAGCAGCACAAAAGCCACAGCCTGCACTGCAAATCCTGAATTTGCAAATCTTTTTATTTTTGTTTTTACTTTATTTTTGTATTTATTCTGTTTATGACTTATTTTGTTTTTGTTTTGTTCCTACATAATTGGCTCGAGCGCACTCTTCCCTGGGCTTGAGCGCAATCATCAAGTGGCTTGAGCGCCTTTCCTTCAGGCAGTAGCACAGGAGCTACTGCATTGCAAAAGCTGTAACTTCTAAAATTTTATTTTTCTTTTCATTTGTTGTTTATATCTTTTGTCTACATTGTTACTATTTTCCATTAGTGTATGAATGGTCGTCGATCTTTATCTTTACCAATTTTGCATTGCGACCTAGGCTTAGAACACACTCTTAGACATTGTAGAACCGAAAGAGACTCGAATCTAAAAAAGCGGACCGAACCTATGGCTGAAGAGGTAGCAAGATTCATAATGTTGAGGGATCACTATGTTCCCTCGACTTACACTTCACCTTCATGCTTTTAGCTGCCGAATGTTTTGGCAGCTCATTATGAACTCAAGACCAGCATTATTCAAATGCTCCTATCATTTTATGGACTTAGAAATGAAGACCTGTATAAGTACCTCGACAAATTCCTAAAAATCTGCACTACCATAAAGTTGCAGAACTTTTCTAAGGATGCTTTAAAAATGTGTCTTTTCCCATTCTCCCTCAAGGATAAAGCCAAGTATTGGTTGAACTCCTTGGAACCAAACTCCATCACTTCTTGGGCCCAAATCCAGCAAGCATTCCTTTACAAGTATTTTCCCATGGAAAAAACCAATCAGATTCGAAAAGCCATCACTAGTATTTTGCAATCTAAGGAAGAACCTTTCTATGAAACATGGGAAAGGATGAAGGACCTTTTGCGAAAGTGTCAACACCACGCTTTCCCAAAGTGACAGTTGGTTCAATGTTTCTATGATGGCTTGACTGAGCCACATAGACAAATGGTTGGCACCTCATGTGGAGGCACCTTTATGATGAAAAGTGAGAATGATGCATGGACCCTCTTTGAAATCCAAGTGAAAATTCATTACACCATGCATCATCTAGTCGTCGAGAACCTGCTTCCACAGCTCAAAGGATCGAAGGTCTTTTTGAATGGAGCAGTCCTTTAAAAGTAACGACTAAGGTGAATGCATTATCAAGGAAATTAGACCAGCTCATGGCAACTGGTTTTGCTCCGACTACTTCTCACACACACACTCCATATGAGCCATGCTCATTTTGCTCAAGCCCGATGCACAATGCGAGAGATTGTCCTACACTTGGACAATTTTTCGACATGACTAACAAGCAAGTGCGTGCAGCCTTCTCCAGACCATGGAATGATAAATACTCCAATTCTTACAACCCTAGGTTGAGAGACAATTCTAACTGGAAAGAAGACACTTTGTCAAAAAAAAAAAAAATTTATTTTTTATTTTTTATTTTTGCAAATGGTTATGTTATTTCGTAGAATTTGGTTGATCTGTAAATGTAGTTTGCTTTTCATTGGTGAGCTTAAGATGATGAACACATGATCACACAATTAGGAATTTTAAATCTTTTTACTTGCTTTTGGCTTTTGAGAATTCACTTGTTTCAGTTTGAATCATCACGAACACATTGGCACATAGTTTGTGAGGTATGAGCCTTAACGACAGCATGTTTGTTTTCAATGTCTTAGATGCAATTGGATGACTTGTTAGATGAATGACTTAGGCAAAAAAAAAATGATGAAAAATGAATAATATAGCTAGTTTGACTTCGTAACCTATTTCACTCAAGTATATAAGCCCTTAAGGATGTTTCTATATCTAGTACCCTAAAGCCATTTGGTTTGGGAGTCATTGGCATAACACTCGCTACATGAGTCAATTAGAAAAGCTTAATGGAGCTAAGCTAATAGCTATATAAGTGTAATAAATGCAAATATTAACATGCCTTGGTTGTGTCATCTGATGAGGAATTTCAATGAATTTTGAGATATTGAGCCATTTATGTTGAAAATTATTTTGAAGCCTCATGTCTTTGTGCTAATATCACTGTACACCAATTGGAACATATTTGAAATCTCAGCTAGCCATTTGTAAGTAATTATATTTTGTGATTCTTAAGTTGTTATGAAGATAGGGTTTATTAGTTTAAGCTTGCTAATGAAGTTTGAACCATGATTTTTGTGATACTCTATTCTTTTTTATAATATGACCATGCAAAATATTTGTGGATAACATTTCTGTTAAACCATCACGAGACTTCACCCGTCATCTAGGGATGNTCATGTCTTTGTGCTAATATCACTGTACACCAATTGGAACATATTTGAAATCTCAGCTAGCCATTTGTAAGTAATTATATTTTGTGATTCTTAAGTTGTTATGAAGATAGGGTTTATTAGTTTAAGCTTGCTAATGAAGTTTGAACCATGATTTTTGTGATACTCTATTCTTTTTTATAATATGACCATGCAAAATATTTGTGGATAACATTTCTGTTAAACCATCACGAGACTTCACCCGTCATCTAGGGATGCCTAGAGGTTTAAAAGGTTTGTTGCATGTGCTAAATGCAATCGTGTTTCCTATGACAAAGGAGGTAGAATAGTTGTTTATTTTGTTTCATTTCATTTCTAGTTGTAATGCTAAAGGACTACCATTATGTAAGTTTGGGGGTGTGATAAGTGTTGAATGTTACACATTCAAACTCCCTAACTCGCATGTGTTAACCTTTAGTTTATATTGTAATCTAATATTTTTTGTTGTGTTTTAGTGATTTCTCTTATTTTTTAGGTCTTAATCGAAAAGACAAGCAATTCTATCAAATTCAGGCTTAAAATACATCAACTTCTGCAAAGCTGTTGAGCTGACCTTTGTACACTATTTTTATCATAACTTTTAGCTCAAAACTCCGATTAAAGTAAGGTTAAGTGCATTGGAAAGAGGACTCAAAAAGGAACAATTCTTTAAGCCAAAGCTGAAGCAGAAAATGGGTGCTCGAGCGCCAGTAGCCTCCGATCGAGCGCCAAAAAGTGGGGGATCGATCGCCATCGGTCATTCCAGAAGCATCGCAGATCAGTTTCACAATTGACCTTTACGTATTGTTTTAGCCATAACTCTTATTAAAAAAAATTGAATTGAGTCAAGGTCAGAAGCGTTGGAAAGGGGACTTCAAGATGAACAAATGCTATTTTATGTGAAAGATCAGATTCAGAAGTCTAATGGGTCAAAAATGGTGGTGAAGTCCACAAACCTTCTAGAAGCGAAAATATATGCAGACATGAAAAGATCTCGGAAAAATTATTAACAATTGCGACTTAAGAGATAATTATGGGCGCCGACTTCTCTCTCCCAGCTCATTTGACTCAAGATTTTTCCTTGATCTTTATAATATCTACAAAGTCTCTTCCTCTATAAAGAGAAAACTCAGCCAAGAGAAAAAAGACAGTAAGTAGAACTCGACCCATAGCTCCAAATCTTCTTAGGAAATGGTTTTCTCCAATCCTATGGAGATTCTTAAATCCTTCATAAGGAACTAAACCCTTTGTAGGGTTTGATGTAATTCTTTCCATGGGGTTATGGGTTGATTGTATTTAGTTAGGATTTTATACATTTGATATAATGATTGTATAAGCCCAAAGATTGATCTTCATGATATACCATTTGAGATGAAAACCTTTTTCTTGTCTATGAGAAATTCTTTGAAGTCTTGAATGAATTCTATGTTTTCATTGTCTTTGATTGAGGAAACATAGGCTCTGCAATATTGCTTTTGACATGATTTTATATGAGCTTGATAGGATATGCTAGGGACCACGACTCAATCTACACTTAGATTAACTTAGAATAGGTGGAAAGTGTAGTGAAAATCTATTATATCTTATGCTTTTTCCACTGAATTGTGTAAGCTATTAGGAGATTTTATATTGCATGTTAGGGAACATGGGTTATATCACATGTAGGGTGTTAGGTGAGTGACTAGTGTAAAAGTATGATGTTCTATTATTCTCTCTTAGAAATATTTTCATGTTGAATATGTTGTAAGGATTGACAACCTTTACACACTCGTATTATGCTTATGTTAAAGATTCATGCTAGATATAATTTGTTTCTATATGCTTTCACTGTCATCTTTTATGTTTATGTCATTTACATTTATGTTATTTATGTTTCTGTCATTTACATTTATGTCATTTACATTTAAAAATTCAAAAACATCTCTTCTCATGAGTTGAGTTAGAGATAATTTTGAAAGCTTAATAAACAACCACAACAGTTCCTGCGGATCGATACCCTCAATTTAGACCTATCTTACAAAGATTCGTACTATTACGAGTGTTTATAAATTTAATATTGAAAAATAAACCGTCCCGGCAACGGAACCACAAATGATTGAACGGTTTATTTTTTAATATTAAATTTATAAATACTCACAATAGTACGAATATTTGTAAGATAGGTCTAAATTGAAGGTATCGATCCGCATGGACTATTGTGGTTGTTTATCAAGCTTTCGAGATTTTCTCTAACTCAACTCATGAAAAGAGAGGTTTTTGGATTTTTAAATGTAAGTGACATAAATGTAAATGACAGAAACATAAATGACATAAATATAAATGACATAAACATAAAGGATAACAGGGAAAGCAGATAGAAACAAATTATATCTAGCATGAATCTTTAACATAAGCATAATACGAGTGTATAAAGGTTGTCAATCCTTACAACATACTTAACATGAAAATACTACTAAGAGAAAATAATAAAACATCATACTTTTGCACTAGTCACTCACCTAACACCTTACATGTGATATAACTCTTGTTCTCTAGCATGCAATATAAAATCTCTTAATAGCCTATACAATTCAATGAAAAAAGCATAAGATATCATAGGTTTTCACTACACTTTCCATCTATTTTAAGTTAATCTAAGTGTGGATGATCGTGGTCCCTAGCATATCCTATCAAGCTCACATAAAATCATGTCAAAAGCACCATTGCAAAGCCTATGTTTCCTCAATCAAAGACAATGAAAACATCGAATTCATTCAAGACTTCAAAGAATTTCTCATAGACAAGAAAAAGGTTTTCATCTCAAATGACCTATCATGAAGATCAATCCTTGGGCTTATACAATCATTATTCCAAATGTATAAAATCCTAACTAAATACAATCAACCCATAACCCCATAGAAAGAATTACATCAAACCTTACAAAGGGTTTAGTTTCTCATGAAGGATTTGAGAATCTCAATGGAATTAGAGAAAACCATTTCCTAAGGAGATTTGGAGCTATGGGTCGAGTTCTACCTAATGCCAAAGCAAGAAAACAATATAAACTAAGCTAAAAATAAAACTAAAACAACAAAATTAGAACTCTATATCCCAGAACCCCCTCTGCCTCCTCTCCTCCTTTTTTCTCTCGGCTGAGTTTCCTCTTTATAGAGGAAGAGACTTTGAAGATATTATAAAGATCAAGGAAAAATCTTAAGTCAAATGAGCTGGGACTTCTCTAAAGAGAGAAGTCAGCGCCCACAATTATATCTTAAGCCGCAATTGTTGATAATTTTTTCGAGATCTTTTTATG
>FXXK01003423.1:9993-37244 GCA_900184695.1 Betula pendula | reverse complement strand
CAAGATTATACTTTTAAAAGGAAATAATAGAGCATCATAGCTACACTCAAATCACCCACCTAATCATCTAAATGTGAGATAATCTAAGCTCCCTAGCATGCAATATAAACCCTTCTCAAAGCATACACAATTCATGAAATAAGCATAAAACATCTTAGGTTTCCACCCTCCTTTCCAACTATTCTAAGCTAATTAACATAGATCAAGTTGTGGTCCCTAGCATGCCTATCAAACTTACACAAATCATGTCAAAAAGTATCATTGCATGGCTCATAAATCAATCAAAACATAGACAATCCTTCATAGACAAAGAACCACATATATTTCAAATGGTATGATCATTAGGCAAAATTCATAAGCACATACAATCTCCATGCCATTTGTACAAAAACCAAGCTAAAACTACTCAACTCATAGCACTTGGATCAAGTTAACATCAAAACCCTAAAAAGGGTTAGTTCCCCATATAGGAAATGGAAACTCCATTGGTTTGGAGAAACCATTCCTAAGGAATGCAAGTGCTAGAGAAGAGTCTACCTACTGTCTAATACAAGCAAAATAAACTAAAGGCTAAGAAAAATAAGAGAGAACCGAGCCCTTTGTCCATTCTCGGACTCAAGTACATATAGAGAGGGAAGGGGCTTTAGATCTTTCCAAAATGAGTAAAGGCTACAAAGATCTTCTCCAAAAGTCTTGGGCGGTTCTGAGGGACGATTTCGGCGCCCACAATGGACTGGCAAGCCGCAAAATTGGACCCATAAAGATCTAGCGGTTCTGAGCTGTCTGAAAAGATCTTCAGGTTCTGGAAGGGGCGACGACGCTCGAGCGTCACTTTTGGGCGCTCGAGCGTCAAGTGCCTCTAACTCTCGATATCTGCGAGCGTTGCTGCGTGCGCCAGGTGTTGAGGTTGCTTCTGGCGCTCGAGCGTCAAGATTGAGCGGCTCGAGCGTCACTCCTTCTCTCAGCAATGACTTCTTCCAACATATCTTCAAGTCTAATGTCCATAAGTTGTCTTGAATTTTCATTAAGACCTGAAAATATGTAAAACACTAAAACACACTAAAAGTATTAGATAACAATACAAACTAAGGTATAACACATGCGAGTTAAGGGGCTTGAATGTGTAACATTCAAGACTTATCACACCCCAAACTTACATAATGCTAGTCCTTAACCTTAATTCAATACTAAAAGTGAAATGAAACAACTATATACAAATACTCTACCTCCTTTGTCGTAGGAAACACGATTGCATTTAGACTATGCAACAAGCCTTTTAAACCCTAGCATAACTAGCGGACGAGTGAAGTCTCGTGAGGTTTAACAGAAATGTTACCCACAAACATTGTGCATGCTCACATTATCACAAAGAATGCAGTATCACAAAAATAATGGTTCGCATGTCAATGGTAAGCTTAAACTAACAAACTCCATTTTCACTACAAGATCAGAATGTGCAAAATATGTTTACTTACCGATGGCTAGCTGAGAATTCATGTATGTTCCAACTGGTGAAAAGTGACTCAGCACATAGATACGAGGTTTCAAAATAATCAGCAACTCACATGGCTCACATATCAAAATTCATTGAACTCTTTATCAAATGAAACAACCAGGGCATGGTTACTTATTTATTACCGACCTTTATACTTATATTTACACAGCTGTTAGCTTAACTCCATTAAGCTTTTCTAGTTAACCCATGTAATGAGTGTTAAGCCAATGACTCCCAAACCAGATGGCTTTAGGGCACTAGATGTAGAGACATCCCTAGGGCTGTATACTCGAGTTAACTAGGCTACAAAGACAAGCTAGCTGTTTCTATCATCTTTTTTTTTTTCTTTTCTTTTTTTTTTTTTTTTTTTTTTTTTTTTACACGTGATACCATCATTTTATTGCCAGGTTCATCCATCTAACAAGCAATTCAATTTCATCACATGTATTGAAAACAAGCATGTTGTCTTTTAGAGCTCATACCTCACATCCATGTGCCAAGTGCCGTGATATAAATGTGAAACATTTGAATCTCAAAAGCAAACGCAAGTAAAAAGATTTTACAATTTCTAATTGCATGATCATGTGTTCGTTCTTTTAAGCTCACCAATGAAGTACAAATCAATAATTAAAAGATCAATAACATTCTAAGGAATAATATGAAATGTAACATATATTTACAAGACATGTATTTACAACACATGTATTTACAAAAGAAAAAATTTTACAAACCCAACGAATAAGAGGTAAATGAACAAGAATACAAGTGTTTACCCATACCCCCAAACTTAAATAACACATTGTCCCCAATGTGACTGTACGATGAATAGCCAACTAAGGGCATAAAGGAAGAACCTCTTGGGGAGATATGGCTCTATGACATACCCCCAAACTTGATCTTTACAAACACTCATCCTGAAAACAAACTAAAATCCAACTAAAAAGCAAAATAATATACAAAAAGAAGAATAAAAGAATAAAGAAAAATCAAAAAATTAAATCCTGAAACATACCCAATTTCTCATAATCCTCCATGAAATGAACAAAAACACCCTGTCCTTATAAAGAAAATGCCCAAAAACAAATACATGTGATGGTTAACAAAATAACAAAATACCACAATGTAATACAAAATAGTGCAAAGCCATAAAATAATACAATGAAACTCAAGGCGCAGGTGGGTGCAGGTGGGGTGGAAGGCGACTCAGAATCTCTGAAGTGTCGACCCCATAAGTCTGAAAGTGTAGCCTCCATGGACTGATACGCAGCTCGGTTCTCTGTTGGAAGCCCATCCTGCCACTGGTAGATTCCGTCAAGACTGTAGCCTGCAGCAGCTCATACTCGGACTGTGAAGGGGCTCTGTCCCCCTGAGGAGCTGATGGCTCTCCCCTGAGCCATCTCATCCAGCTGCATCTGGCATATATTCATCTCGTGCAGGAGCGGGTGCTCTGGGCCTCATGTGAGGAGACACTTCTTCTCCAATCTCCTTCGGGTACAGCTGAAGAGTTGTTGGCTTCAATGTCTCCTTCCTCAGAGCAAATCCCTTAGTGATAAGAAGCTTGTGATCAGGTACGGGAAGGTAACTTGGATTGTTCAGTGATAATTCCTTATCCACATACATTTCCCAACACTTGTAAATCTGGCTCCATATAAGCTGCGGAGCTGAGAACCAATGCTTCTGTGGAATGCATATAGGGCTGCAAGAAAGGGGCCGGATCTCTGAATCTTGTGTCAAATGGACACACATTCCTCTTTAGGACTGTGTCTACCAACCACAGTCGTGAAGGCAGCTTGCCTTGCTGTGCAATTCCTCCTTTTATTTTCATGACCCCATCGCACATGTCTCGCACAATCATGTGCAAATCAAAATCCGGTGCCTCAGTGTAGCGTGTAAAGGAGAAAAATTCTCATGTGGGCACCTAAGTCCTCAGCTATATCTTCTACATTACTGGAACTGTTCTCCTCATTTCAGAAATAATACCCCAGGATGACCCGTATCATAATTTAAATTCTTGTAAACAAACGGACAAACCTGGGTAATAGAAATGATATAACGGCTTGAGGAGAGGCATAAGATGGCGATTCTTGAAATTGTTTCCTCGCCCACGTTACATCATCAAATCTCCCTAAAGCTCCCCACAAATCAACTTGGTTTCGGGTCCAGAGGAAACTGCTGCCATTGCCCGGCAATCAAGTAGGGGAATTTCCGGCTCTTGAGTGCGAGATGGAGAAATGGAGGCGATCGATGCGTAGTTTTGCGAGGAACTAGCCATGAAAGTCCTCTTGATGAGATGTTGTGGGGGTTGACACCCTTCACACACTCCATTCCATGCTTTTGTGTGAAATCCATGCTAGAACTAGTCTCTTGTGGTATGAGGATTGAGTGAAATCAATTCCCTATACCTCCCAACTCTTTTAACTTAATTTTGGATAATTTAGTTTAAAAGCTTTCTAGTTGTTTAGTTTTTTTTAGTTTAAAACTCAAATTCTTGTGTTTATGAGTTAAGTTGGGTAAAGTCTTAGAAATTCCATGTCACACAACCTTTTACAATCCCTGTGGTTCGATCCCTCAATATAGACCTATCTACAAAGATTCGTGCTATTGCGAGTGTTTATAAATTTTAAACTTGATTTCTAAACCCGATCAACCTTGCCTTAATCCGAGTTTTGAACTAAGAGTTATGGCCAAAGTAGTACACAAGGGTCAAATGCTCAACAGCTTTGCAACAGTTAACGTGTTTTAAGCCTGAGTTGAAGGAATTGACTTTTTTTTTTCTTCCAAAACCTGAAAACTACAAGAAAACACAAAAACAATACAAAACATCATATTATAATGAAATTAAGGGATTATCATATGTGAATTAGGGGGCTTGAATGTGTAATATTCAGCACTTATCAACGTTACAAGATGAGGAATTTGGGTTCATTCCTCGGCTGTTCGCTCAACAACAGTGGGACTACTTTGTTCTTCCTCCGGGTCGCCCGTATGTGGAACTTGTTTGAGAATTCTATGCCAATATCAAGGGACTATCCAAGGACCCTCTCCAGCTCGTCACCTTTGTTCGCAGGCAAAAGATTGAAGTCATTCAAGATCTTATTACTTCAATCATTGCTATTCCGAAGGTTGAAGATCTCGGTTATCCTTTCCAACCTTGGAATTCCCTTCCAAACAAGCCATGTACCAAGTCTTCAGTCCCCTTGGAAATAACTTGTATTGGCATGACTCCATAAATGTGCTCTCTATTGATCATCTGTCTCAATTGAAGAAGTTACTAGCTCGCATCATGATCATCAATATCTACCATCTTGATCATCACTCTGATCTCGGGGTTCCTCGGGCACGGTTTCTTTATGCTCTTCTGATTGAAGCCTCCATTGATTTTCCATCCTTCGCTCTTCGGCTCATGTATGAAACATTTGAAGACAAGAATACCTTTCTTCTACCTTTTGGCAGCCTCATCTCTCACATCTGTGAGCGTTTTATTACTATCCATGGCTCTGAACCTAAAATGAAGCCTCTCGGTCCATTTTTCTCGAGCCACAGTTTGTTAGTCTCTTGGTCAAATGAAGGTTCGCCATCAGACTAGTATTGACGAGCTTGATCCACCGCCTCCTTCTTCTCAGAATGTTGGATCCTCTAATGCTCCTCCTTCCACTTCTTTAGTCTCCATGGAAGTCTTCATGGACAAGTTTAGTCTTATGTGTGATTGCATGACTACAATGGAGACTACAATGACTGGATTTGGTACTCAACTCTCAACTCCACAGTCATTGGAATGCAAGAGTCACTCAAGAAGGATCATTCTAAGTGGACTCAACTTGGCTTAGATATTAATAATCTTATCCAGCAGATGGATGAAGAAGATATGCTAAATGATGATGCTACACATGCAACTAAGTCAGTTGTAGATAATTCTTAGAAATACTTTGGTGACCCCTTTGTTTTCATGACAAAAAACAGGGAGTACTTATTTATGGCTTTTGACTAGACTTTTTTTTGTTAAAACTTTGATATTTTGGTTTTTATCATTGAATTGCCAAAGGGGGAGTTTGTTAGTTTTTTTATTGGCTTAATTCGATGTCAAAGTTTTTTCATGTAATTTGCACTTAAATTCTCTTTTCTTAAGTTATGTATTTTGAGCTCGTCTCTAGCTCGTCTAGAGTTAGTACGGACGCATTAGCCACAAAGAGCTTCATCTCTAATCTTGTCCACAGTTAGTACGGATGCAGCAGCCACAAAGAGCCTTGTCTCTAATCTTGTCCGCAGTTAGTACGGACGTGATTCTTTTTGGAGCCACAGAGAGCCTTGTCTCTATTCTCCTTTGCAGATAATACGTATAAGACTTCCAGAAATGCTCGTCTACAATCGCAGCTGCAATCAGTACGGATGCACTAGTATTTTTAGCCGTGTATTTTCAGGTTTAACCTAGATGCATATGGGTGAGCTTCAACCTCATACGGACGCTGACTTGGTTTAATGCTGAAATCCTTTTCCAGCTAGAACTAGGTTTTCTCAAGGCTATATATAAAGGCCTTTTGAACACGATTTTTTTAAAGGGGATTTAGAGACTATATTATTTGTGCTAAGAGAAGTATAGGCTTGTTAGAACTATCATATTGTTCATCTCTTAGAGTTTATTCAATCCTTGTTTACAACACTTGAAGCCTATCGGAGTTCTGGTAAAGGAGATCATTAGAAAAATTTTCTAGAGGTTTAGAGAGAACTACTGCGGTAGCGGGCAAGTGGATCACTTGTCTAGTACAAGAGTGTGTCTCTTACAAATGTTTTGTAAGTATGAACACTTTGTAATTTCTCGTTCTTCTATAATGCATTGATTTCCTAGGTTTGGCTGCCTCGGAGTGGTTTTACTTTCGAAGAGTTCTTCAAAAGATTTCCATTTCGTAACTAAAATATTTGTATCGTGTGCTTTATTGCTTTCATCATATTTGTGTGGTTGCATATTTTTAAATTCCGCGTTTATTTGGTATACACATATTCAACCCTCCTTCTAGGTGTTATTTGGAGTCGATTTATTATTTTCACATATAATAGAGGGTTCTAATACAAGCATAACAAGTTTCAGTTTGAATAAAAATGACTTCTTTTGACCGAGTTTTTGTCACTTACAAGATCGGTCGTCAGAAAAACAATCTGTTTTTCTAAAGCTATTTTAAAGGTTGTTCAAAAATATTTTAAACTTCATTAATGTCTCTAAAACAATTACCATAGCCAAATGATAATGCTTTATTAACATATATCATTTAGTTTAATAATATGTTTAAGAGATTATAATTCATCAAGCATCACAGTTGTGGCCACCACCGATGGCACTGGGGGTGGTGCAACCACCTTCGGTTTCTGCAGTGGGTGTTCGACCACCCGTTGGGGTGGTTGGACACTCACTACATTTCAATGTTTCTATTTTTCTTTTTTTTAAAAAAAGGTTGTCTATTCCTTTTTGTAAGGGAATAGTTATTCCCATGGAATAGCTATTCCTAGGAATAGGTCTCTGCCAAATAAATGAATGGCTGAAATAGCCATTCCTTTTTAGGGGTCTATTTCGCAAACCAAATAGAACCTAAAGATTTCCTTCAAATAAGATTGGTGGAAATTTTTTTTAATTCAATCTATACATGCATTTTAGGTACAAGTCAGTTTAATAGATTAGGTTGGACGAAATTCCTCAAATTCTATAATTTTCATATACATTTTGGACACATATTAATTTAATAAACTAAAATGAAAGAAAAAATTCTAACCCAATTTGAATTAAAAAAAAAAAACTGTCCAAAAAAGAAATCCTAGCCGAATTGAGTTAAGGGATAGGTCAAACGGGCTTTAAGGTCGCCAGAATACTATTGAACCCAATTCTAGGATGGAGTTGATATATACCGCTTAGAAAAATAAAAATAAAAACTAAGAAAAAAATAAATATACCACCCGCTACTCCTCCGCCACCCCTATTCCTTAACCTAATCGTGCAAATCCCACCGACCAAATTCAAAACTCAAAGAGCACTGGAAAAATGTCGATACGTCCGCAAGAGCTAATCACCGAAATACTTTCACGACTACCCGTCAAGTCTCTACTACGTTTCCAGTGCGTTTCGAAGTCATGGTTCGCCCAAATCAACGACCCAGGTTTCATGATGATGCATCTCGAGAACAACAGAGAAGGCGCTCTCATTTTGCAGACATGGAACCGGGCTGATCATCCGCCGCTAAATTACTACCTGGTAAACTTTTCCGACGAGAATCAGCTCGTGAAGATCTTTCCGCCATTCCATTATCCAGACAGATTCTCCCAAATTGTAGACAGTTGCAATGGCTTGGTTTGCATCCGCACTTGTGATGGTGAAACTGTGATTTGGAACCCATCAATCAGAAAATACAAGAGTTTACCCTTTGAGTCAACCAATTTTGCAGTCGGGAAACGCAAAACTGCATTCGGGTATGACGCAGTCAACAACGATTACAAGGTTTTAAAGATTGTGGAAAACTTTGCAGGGGCCTTTGAAGTTAAGGTGTATAGTCTGAAAGCACATTCTTGGAGAAGAGTAGAAGACGAATGGCCTTACAAGGACTCGCGTATTTCTTTGGGGCCGGTTTTTTCCAACGGTGCTTTGCATTGGTTGGTTAAGAGTGAGATGGGAAAGACCTGTCTTCTCGCATTCCAACTCACCACTGAGAAATTCTAGGAGCATACGCTTCCGGTTGAACCGCAGTCGATTAGAACTTTGGAGGTTTTGGGAGGATCGCTTTGTGTTTCCGCATATGGACCAGAGGCACGAGCCATTGACTTTTGGATGATAAAGGAAACTAGTTGGAGTCACCTTTGTACTGTGTCTGTGACTACCCGATATGACAAGCGTCTGAAGGGGTGTCGAGTAGTATTCTCAACGGATGGCCAAAAAGAGGTTCTGATGGAGATGGATTACGGGAAGGATTACGGGAGTAAGGATCTCTTTTGGTACAATATACAAAAGAAGAGACGCAGAATTACCCTCACGCATATTGGCGACAAGATTTGGACAGGGACTTGTGAGGGAAGCCTCCTTCTCCTCGACGGTGATAGTGTCGTTTGAATTCAATGCATATCTCAAGAAGACTATATTATAGATTTCTGTTGTGGTATGTCTCATTGCTTTTAAAATTGTTTTTGCTTCTATTCTGTTCTTATTAGATTATTTAATAAAAATAGAATTTTTTCACATAAGTATAAGCATAGGAAAATTACTAACACACCCAAAGTTTCTGTTACATTTATCTTAGTAAAAATTAGAACTTTTGTTAGAAGTTATGGAGTTATACAATTTGATTTAAAATGTCAAATTTTGGTAATAGAGTTGGGCAGGGGTGGAGCCACCCCCACTGCCGCCCACCCATGCCCTGTAAGGTGCAGGGTGGCTTTGATGATGTGCTTTCTTTTATGCATATGAGGGAGTCTTGCAACTAGTGATTGCCAACATGCAGTTACATTTAATGGTTTTTCAATAGGAGCCATTGATATCTTTGGTTGTGTTTTTTCACCACTTCCATTGAAGTATCCTTTCGTTGGGACATGGTTCTTATGTTTTAATGGGTGGTTGTTGTCATTAATTTTTTTAATATATCTTTTCATGTGGTTGATGTTTCTTTCTTGTGGTAAATTGAAGGTGGCGTTGGGGTCCCCATCAAAGCCAGGATTCCTCTTGCTTGCTCGGTAGAAGCTAGGGGGCTTTCCTCTCTTTTTGTTTCCATTGTTGAGCTTGTTTGTTTTGTTTCTATCTCTATCGAAGCCAATATTTGCACTGTGGTGTTGGGTAGTGTGAAATTTATGAAATTTGAGTGGTTGGTTTGGCTGTGAATCAGAAAATTTTGGTGGGCCCTTTTGTTCTGCATATTGGAACCGACTCTCCATCCCTAGTCACACTACGGCCCCCGAAAAGGCGCCCACCAACCGCGCCTCCGCGAACTACTCACATCGTCACCGGCCAGGGAGACCCAAGCGTACTAGGGAACCGCAACAGCTATGATGACCAAACCGCAACCCAAAACCACACCGACCGGGGTAGACCTGGAACACAGTACCAAACGAACTCGGCTATACCTAACCGAGATAAAGACCTAGCGGGACGCGCCTGCATGCGCCACCACTAAGAGAGAGAGAGAGAGAGAGTGTGAAATTTTTTCATCCTCCTTTGTTAGGACACTGAATACAACTTGTGACGTAAACATGTATGAAAGATAATTGAGATGGGTTGTGTTTTTATTTACTCCTTATACCACCCAACCTTTCAATGGTGCCAGTTTTCAGTGTTTACTATTATGTTTCAGCCTTTGGGAACTTGGATAACTTGTTTACTGATAAGAGTAATTTGATTCAGCCACAACATGAGATTATAGCCAGACACTTCGCTAAAGTTGGCTCACTTGGACTCGATATGATGCTTAAGACATGCACTGTTCAGGTTAGATGAATTTTAATCTTTTAATGAAAAGGTTAATGTTTCCAATATAAGCATATTTCTACTAATTTCAAATGGAAAATGATGCAAATCAAAATTCAAACCTTATAGGTTAATCTGGATTACAGTTCAGAAGCTGACATGATCAGGAAATTTCGTGCTAATCTTGCTTTGCAGCCTGTGAGAAACTTTGATCCCCTTTTTTTTACTGGATAACTTTTTGATTCCGTGGGATCTAACTAGTGCAACAAGTAACACAGATAGCAACATCACTATTTGCAAATTCACCTTTTGCTGAAGGAAAACCAAATGGTTATCACAGCTTGAGAAGTTTCCAAAAGTTACCAAAGTTCTTTCTTCACGTATGTTATTATTGTTTCTCATGGGATTTTGTATTGATTTTATTCGTTAAACAACCATATCTGGACTGCTAATGATAAAAGTCGTACTGGCATGCTCCCTTTGTTTTCGATGACTCCTTTGGGTAAGTTCATTATCCTGTTTTACTTCACAATAAGGGTTCTCATCAAGCAGTACTCCTATTTGGCAGAGTTTTGTCTGTTAGTAAAATGATTGTATCTGACGGAACTGTTCTGTTTATGCTTAACTTTGGTGTAGGTTTTGAGTGATATGTTGATTATGCTCTTGAGGTTCCAATGATTTACATTTACAGGAAAAAGAAATAATTGACTGTGCTGGAATGTCATTCCGGGTTTCATCTATCTTTTCTAGTTGTTATAATAAGGTTACGTTTGGGCGCAGAATGACTAGTTCATTAAAAAAAAATGAATAACTTTTAATAGAAATAGAAGGTGGAATGGATTTATCTTGGAATAGTCATTCCCTCAATGGCTATGGGAATAGCTATTTCAAGTATTTTAAAGTATATGTATACTTTAACACCAAAGACTATTTATTGCACTTCTTCCATTCTTAATAAAAGTTATCCAAGAAATAGTCATTCTACATACCAAACAAACCCTAAGGCTTCCATCAATAGCCATGCCTCTTCTTTTGTCCAACATAATTTTTTATTAAATCTTGAGAATACTTTCATCCTAAGCTAGTAATATAGTTGAGACATAATGCTGCCCATTTTATTGTTTTACAGGACTTTATGGCAGGAAAACTTCCTTGTCTACTAGGTGAATTTTGCCAACACTCAATGATTGGGAGAATCATTTGAGAACATTATATCCTGAGGTGATCAAGTCTCTGAGTTCAACATTTTCCTAACTTCTGTGCCTTATGGAAGCTATAAGTTACTGTCTTGTTCAAGTTTTGGATGAAGACATTCTTAGAGATGAGGGGTATTGATGCAGGGCCTTTGGCAATGTATGTGCCTTGCCCAGCATTTTGGGTAATGGCCTATATGATCTGCTAATACATAATCAGTCTACTTGCACAATAATTAAGAGTAGTCATTGGGATGGTATTAACACATCACTGTTCTAATTAGATCTGTAAAGAGATCATGAAGAATATGGAAATAAACTTTTAGCAGCCAGGATTTGAAACTGTAGATATGATGGGTTATTTTCAACATGGTCACATGCTGAATTGCAATGTTTTCCTGTTTTATATAAGCTGTGTCACATCCAAAAATGGGAGTTACAGATTCGTTTGCTTTAATTTTTTAAAGAAACCATCTTCTGAATAGTTAAATAAGATTTTCTTTGATAGGAAAAAAGTTTCTTTGTTTTATTTTCCCATAGAAGTTCTTTTTATCCCTACAATTTTTTGGCAAAATCTATTAGGAAGCATTCCAATACCCCTCAATAATATCCGTTACAAAATTGGTAAAGAATCCGGATTAATTTTAAACTTTTTTTCCTTGTGTGCCTAATGGATTAAAAAAAGAACCGGTTGGGGAAAATTAAAATTGAAAAATCCATTGTGGTAACTCCTTTCCCTTTTATAATTAAATAAAAATTAATGTGTGTAGGGGGTGGATTAATTGAAAAAAATTTAACTACCCCAATTTTTAAAGGTTTACAAACAATTCCTTAAAAAAATCCTTAAATATTTAATTGTTATGCCTTTGTTTCCTTCTTTTTAAGCTCTTTGCCCAGAAAAAGAATTTATCAATTCCTCATCCGACCACTTTCAGCTTTCCCAAAATTCTCAAATTTTTTTTTCTTTCTAAAATTATTAGGTTAGTTTGCTATTATGATGAAGGTTTTTTTCCACTAACAAAAAGGTTTTCAGACCAATTGGAATAAGCCTTGAAAAAAAAATTTGGACCATGGTGTAGAAGAAAAGAGAATTTTGTTTTAAGGGAAATTAAAGGGGTGAATTCAATTTAATGAGAAACTTTTGGGCAAAATTTAAAAACCATTGGAAATCAAAGGTTCTTCCCGGAAAGAAAAGCTAAAAAATAAAAGGAAGGTTGGGGCTTTTATCTTGGAGCCTTTTCACAAAGTAGCACACAATTTCCACAGGTTTTAGTTTTTTTGGTTTTTAATTTTAATTGAGCTTCTCCTAAAAAAAAAGCAAATTTGTCATTAAAAGATATAGACAAATAAATTTTAAATGATAAATTCCCTCTATTTTCCCATTATCAGCCTTTAAACCCTTCTGGGGGATTAATGGGTATTTTAACTGTTTTAAGCAGAATTCTAAAGTTCAAATTTTTTTTAATTTTTTTTTCTTCTGTGGACCGGTGGTTTTTTTTTTTCTTTTTGGGGGTGTGGTTTGGGGTTGGGTGTATGTTGCGGCCCTCTTTTTTTATGTGTTTTGTTTAATATATGTTTTGTGGGTTTTTTTTATTTTTAGTTTTTTCAAAATTTATGATTAGATAATGTTGTGGTTTATCATTTTTATGGGATTTATTTTTTAAATTTTTGGTTATTTATTGCTTAGTTATGATTTATATATATAAATGTTTGAGTTTTATTTTAATTAGAAAAATGAGTTAATAATAATATATTTTGTCCTATCTTCCTTTTTGAAATCCTATTTTGTTGTGTTTTTTAATATGATAATTGAAAATACAGTTGTTTGTTTTTGATGTTGTAAGATTTTAACATTTTGTATTTTTGAGTGTGATAAACAATCTATTTTTCTAGTTCTATTGTGATGTTTTTGCTTATGGGTGATATACCTAGATATGCTTGATGCTAACATAGGAACTTTACAATCAACTGCCCCCACCCCCCACAACAAATGTGTATCGACATACTATTATTGTATTTATATCTTCAACGGATGATGAGTATTATTGTAATTTTGTAAGTTTACGCTCTCCTTATTCCTTAAAGGTACACCTTATTACACATACACTTAACCTATTCAATTAGGAGAAATTAAAAGACAATAAACATTTAAATGGATTTAAAAATAACCTGCCTGGATGTGCTATATAATTTTGCAATTACACCGGCCATATATTTATTTGTATATATGTCTCAATTGCCAGCAATAACACGATTGTATGTTTTATTAGCATTATAGAGGAGACCATGTTGACGGTTTTTATAAACATCACCTATTGTTGGACCACTTTTAATAAAATTGCCCCCCAAAAATATTTAAAATAAATGTTTTTTGTAATTTTTTGATAAATATGATTAGATTTGTGTATGAAAATTTTTAAAGTGAAGATAATGATGATATTTTTATTTAAAGGACTCCCCCTAAGGGAATAAGCATGCATTATATGATATGAGAGTATTATAGGTATTGTATAGTATTTTTATAATATATTTTTTTAATTCATCTCTTTCCTAGACGGTGTCTGGAGTTGTCTAGTGTAGACATCGAGAGACCCCCCTTAGGAATGACATTACCCATATACATCACCTGTTGGTTTACTCTGACTGGGATCTGGCCTATAATTTGTTTTAGAATTGGCGGTATATTAAGTGAGAGCTTACTGGGGCATGGGAGTGAGATATTTTCTTTGCTGAGAAGTCGTTAGTTTTTCTCGGTTGGTGGAATTACAATTTATTTCCTGGATCTATGTCTGGGTTTTTGTAATTATTAGGGGCCTCCGGGGGTTTATTGGGAGCGCGGCTGGTTGAGTGTTTTATTAACATCGACACGTGAATATAAATTCCCGTTATCACCTTTTTTTAGTAATAAATTCCATAATTTGGTCACATACACATGGCCAACTCTGCTTAATTCTTACCTGGATCCACGCTCACCACTGATAAACACACAATTATTTTAATTTTAATGTCCGATTTTTTATTAAATGTACTTTATTAGTATATGGTTGTAATGGGCCACATGACAACTGGATTTATATCACAGCAAAAACACACCATGAACTCCGAGCTATATATATATTATTAACAAATGTACAAACCCATGCATATTAAGAATCCTATTTATGACGTTTTTAAATTCTTGTAAAATTAGTTTGATTGAGAGTAGTCGGAGGTGTTATAGGTTAATAGTTGTGGAGATTAAATTAACTTGTTATGAGACACTATGTTTTTATTTTTATTTATGTTTTTTCCTAATTAAAGACCTACATCATACTATAATTACAAAATAAACATTAAATAATATTGTAGTCTACAATCAAATAAGCTACATTAACCCAAAAACTGTGTGTCCTCAACTCCACGCCCAATACTCACTAAGAGAAGTGTCGGAACAAATTCAGAAATAGTATGCAAAACCACATATGGCATGGCCTCTTATCCTGCGGTCTCAGCTTTGGATCTATAACGGTTCCGGAACATGTAATATATAATAATAGAAAATTTAGTATTATATGTGATTTCTATATTATTGTTTACGCGATTGAAATACTCTCCAAATATTTTTATTTTTTTTTTTTTTTTGTCCTTATATTTTTGTAATTTGTCATCATTTAGCACATCTAAACAAAAAAGCAAGAGTACTGTTCACATTTTCGTTACTTCATATCAGAGTTGTGCCAAATCAATATACCACTTTCATAAACGTATTATTATTATATTTTCTACTCAACTATATTCTATTGTCTAAATCTCAATTAATGGTATTTTAGAAATTTCAACAGGGTTTGATGGCGAAAACAGACGGGTCGGAGGGGGTGAAATGGATACAAATTGAAAGTATGAGGTGTCAATGGTGAGAGAAATCAAATATTGGAGGGTATTTTAATCGCTGAAAGTTTAGGGGGTTTGTGAAGTTTCCTCGTAATAAGAATAATAAAAAAAAAATCTACAACTTGACAAATGACAAATAATACTCGGTCATGTAAGATAAAGCATATTGGTCTTTATCACTAGATAGTAATCGATTTTTTTTTTTTTTTTCAAGCAATGATCTATAGGTTGATTTGCTAATCTATCTCGACATAAGGCTAGTTAGAATTAGATTAACTCAATAGAATCATGGTTGTTCTAAATAATCTTAGTCTAGAATAACACAATGATATATTTTATATAATTAAAACATGCAACAAAAATTATATATATTGATAAATAATTAATTTAAAAGCAATATAAATATAAGCTCAATCAATATAACATTTAATTAAATACCTAAACTTTTTTTTTTTTTGGATTATATTTGACTTCCCCAAAAGAACATAGACCCGGCCATCAGTGATGCGTTATTGTTTTACTAAGAGGTTTTTTTGGCTAATAGGCTCTTAGGTTAGGGTTTTTTTTTTTTTATAAGAATCCGGCTCATCAGGATTGATGTGTTGTTAGTTTTTGTTAATTAACAAAAAGAAAAAGAAGCCTCAACCAAACAAACACCACTTTCAAAAGAAGAAAAAAAAAGCCTGGAAAAAGAAAAAAGAAAAAAGAGAAGCCTAGCCTTTCAAGTCAATTGGCGCTGTCGTGTATTGTTTTTTTTTTTTTTTTTGTCAGAAGTTTTGCATTGTTTTGAGACTTCATTATTTCAGCCCTTTTTGTCTTCTTTCAAGATTAAAAACGCACCGTTTTTGTGTTTATTTAAACGGTGTTTTATTTCGTCTTCTTCCTCTACCTTTTTTGTTTTGTTTGACCTAAAGCTTCTGAAACTGAAAGGCTGGCTGAAAAAAAAAAAAAAAAAAAAAAAAGTGGAGACTCAAGAGAAATTTTTGGAAGTTGAGGAGGGCCAAAACTTGTAAAAGGAATGCTATTTTTTCAATTTTTTTTTGTCTAACTTCATTCAACTTTGTATATATAGACAAAGATGGACTCCACAATTACAAAATGAAACTCTTTAAAACATTTTATATGCGGGGCCCATTTTTGTCCACATATACAAAATTGAATGGAATTAGACAAGAAAGTTGGACATATAGCATTACTATCATCGGAGCATTATACTTCTTCGAAAACATATCATTTTGCTATCATCAGGGCTAATCACCCATTCGAAAACATATCACTTTACTATCATCGGAGCATTACACTTCTTCGAAAACATATGTTATCATCGGAGCATTACGCTCCTTCGAAAACATATCACTTTGCTATCATCAGGGCTAATCAACCCTTCGAAAACATTTCACTTTACTATCATCGGAGCATCACCCTCCTTCGAAAACATATCACTTTACTATCATCGGAGCATTACGCTCCTTCGAAAACATACTCATTCTCATGCAATAAACATCTCTTTTTCTTTCTTTCATAATCATGTAATCTTTAACATCATTTCATAATTAGATTTCATCAAACATTTCTAAACATATTCAAAGCATCAAAATATCATTATATAAAAACACTAACATAACATATAATTGGCTCAAATATAATAACATCTTTGAAAGCTTAAAAATAGTATCTTTTCTCAGTGAGTAATTATACTCACTTGTTCTACTCGATGCTTAACAATTGACACCAATGACAAGTCTTAATTACACAAATCTGCAATACATCATTGCATGTGATCATAAGGCATAGCTCAAAACATACTTCTATACACTAATGAGTGCTTGCAACCTCATAAGCACATAGCTTAATTGAGACCCATATCATATATGGAGCTCAAAACATAATTTAAATGCTAACAAAGTTAACCTATAGAGAATCTCTAGAATTAACTTATAAAACTCTAAGCAAAACCCAACTAACTTAGCTAACTTGGAGACCTACCTCGAAAGTATGAAGCCCGGTCTTTGAAACTTCGATCCAACGCTCAAACTCTACAAATATAACAAATTCCTAGAAAAATCATCAAGATTAAGCAACATGCACGAGCTGTATAGCTCAATCTTGAGAAAGTAGACAATGGTTTGAGAATTTACCTCAAACGATTGGTGGGAACGATAATCTAACACCTAGGAATGTGTTACCGGTGTTAGAAATCACAATCCAAGCCTTAAAAGATCACTCTCTTAAGGTTTAGAGCAAACCCTAGGAGAGAGGGGAGAGCTCCAATTCATTCCAGTTCAGAAAAATGAGAAAATGAGTTGAAAAATTCGTGTTACAGCCCATTTATATCGCATTACTGTTCACGGTGTCCGGACCTCGCTGCGGACGAGCTGCAGACGGAAGCTACTATCTGAGAGGCAGCAAGGTTCGTACGGACGTAGCTGCAGACGAGCTGTGGATGACACGTACTGCCAGGCCGATTTGACCCCCAAAACGATCGAATTGGGAAAAGTCAAAAAATACAACATTGTATAATTTTAAGTTAGCTTTCCAATGACATAAAGTTTGCCTCAATCAGAGTTCTGAGTCAAAAGTTATGATCATTTTAATCCAACAAGGTCCGTCTAAAATTTCTGATTCGAATGGAAAATCACTACTCCTGTGGACGATGCCTACTGGCAGGATAATTTAACCCTCCAAACGGTGTAATTGGAAAAAGTCAAAAACTACAAAGTTGTAGAATTTTGAGTTAGCTTTCCAATGACATAAATTTTACTACAATCGGAGTTTGGGATTAAAATTTATGATCATTTTAATCCGACAAGGGTATTTTGAAATTATAGATTTGAGTGGAATAACTTCTTGAAACTTTTTCTATGTGTTTTGTCCATTCTTCTTACTTTCAATTACTATCTTACTCATGGTTATTAATTCCACTAATTCATTTACATAAACAAATTAATAAAATCATCTATTCATATCTTGGATATAGCATTAAGGACAAGTAGGAGATTGTTGGAACTAGTGCCAAAACTCCAATTTGTTATAAAGATATTTTAGATGTAATAAATATTGTTTCTTATTCCCTGATTTGATTATTAAACTTTGGGCATACTTATTATTGGTTTACATAGCAGGTTTTGTATATTTATTCGTTATACGCATGTAGACAGTCCCTAAGTTACATTGAATTTGATTATGGTGTGAGCAATGGTATTTGTCACACATAAGACTATAGTCAAAAGTCCCTTGTAACTTATTAAATGATTGTTCGTAGTCATAAGTGGAACATGAAATTCCACCTAGACTATAACATGTCAACCTTGATTATTTGTCTTAATCCAATGAAGCAGTGTGGCTTCAGGTTGACATAGTTGGTATCATAGCAAGGTAGGCTTATACAAGGTTATGCGCTGAACAAGATGTTGGGAATAAACATGCAAATCAAACATATTGCGCTGCGGAAAATAATCTATTCCCTACTCAAGATCAACTTTGAGAAGAACATGCGAAGAACAATGCTATTTAAAATTAAACTAGCAAGAACATAAAATTACTTACTTGCAAACTAGGGCCATTCCTTGGCTTTTGGGCAACGAATCCATATTGCTTCAAGAACATCAAGAACACCAAGAATACCTACAAGAACACCAACAGATCTTCTCAAAAATGACTAGAAATAACCAAGAATGTGGGCTCTTTCTTGCTTTTCGAAGCTTAAACTTAGTTCCTTTGAGAATTAACTCAATAGAACTTTTTAATTCTTAGCAAAAGCTAAAAGAATTAATTTTTGAGTTATTTGCTAGATCTATAGGCACCTTTATTTATATCCAAGGCTGCAAAGAGTAGAGACTGAACTAAGCAATTTGGGACTGCATCCCACACATGTAGTGGACAGCTAAGGTTAGAGAAAACCCTAGCCTCCACTTAATGATATACATGGCGAAGGCTAGGGTTTAGGAACCCTAGCCCATGCCACCCACTTTGCTTCCTTGGGGCTTGGGTGTTATCCCAAGCCCAGTCTCCTATGTATCTTTATATAGTTTGTCCTTTGGCCTATATTTTAAAAAATTAAAACAACCTGCTTATTATTAAATAAGCTTATGTCTTAATTATTTTGAAATAGTTTACCAAATAATTAAGCTCATGTTTTAATAAATTAAAACAATCTGCTTAATAAATAAATAAAAGCCTATCTTTGGTTAATTTACAATAGCTTGATGAGGGACCTGAAGGGAATAATATTTCAGGCTAAATAGTCTTTGACTATCCTAAGTCATTATTTAAATACAATTAATACCACTACATAATTGTAATTAAACTCCAGAAAAATATTATTGATTAAATCAACAAAGTTTCCTTTGACTAACTTATAAGTGAGTATGATTCCTCCATGAAATCCTCTGTAGACAAATTAGGACTATGATACTATCACACTATATTATCTACTTCTTATTCCTTGAGAACCATATTCTTATCCTTATTATTCTCTCTCTTGTGAATACTCTATTTACTAGGTAATCTATTTTGGAATTCTCTATCCAAAATGCTCTGGCTAGAGACTTAGAATAATCCCGTATAAAATCTTATTCAAGGGGAAATTTCTTGTCTTTTTCCACTTAAAAGGATTTGGATTCCCTATTGAGCAAAACTCTTCTCATGATACTACATGTGATAACCCAACAAAAAGATAATGTTGACCCAAGAATACCTCCAAGAACACCAAACGTTTGATAGTTGTCTTTTTCTGTAAAATATTTTTATTTAATGAAAAAGGATGAGTGGGTGTTTTTAATTAAAATCTTTTCTCAAATAATTTGAGAAATTCTTTTAAATATTTTTGGGGCATTACGATGATGACTCCTACGATATCTGAAAATTCTAAGGGCTCAAACCAAACAACATCTACAGTCTAAAACGATACAAACAATCGCTAATCAACTCATTACGGTCTCTAATACCTTAAACAATATCAACAACGATCAAACAATGCTCAAACATTGAAAGCACAATGAAAATGTTACTAAACTACAGAGAAAACAATACAACGACGAAGAATGCAACAACTAATAATCACACTAACCTTGCAGGTCTTAGAAACTCCTAAAAGCACTCTCAAACTAACGAAACGAAGACTCTCTTCCCCATAGCACTCTAATAGCCTCTCGATACCTTGAAATTTGCATAACAATGTTTGGTGAAGGTTAAGGATGAATGTATAGACGTTACGGTTGTACTAGGGCTTCAGAAAATCCTAAAATTGCATTCTGATGCGAGAGAATCGATCCGTTCTAGAGAGGATCGATCCTTTCTTGTGGAGGATCAAAAACTTACTTGGAGGTCCTTCCAGGCCAAAAAACTTAACCCGAACCTTGCAAACTTGATTCCAATTAATCCTAGGGTCCAAAATATTCAATCTCTTATCTAGGGTTAGGTTTGTGATATTTCAATTGATGATAGAACAAGAGTTTGGGATCTCAAGTTCTGTGCGTCTACTGCCTTCACAAGCTCCCTATTCATAGGCTCATGCAAGCTATTGGAAGTTGCTACGAAAAATCCTAGCCTCCATTTCCAAATACATGTCCAAGGGATAGTAGCTTTGGTCAATTAGGTCAAAACATTAATCAACTTGGAGAAGGGCCTAGTGAGAAAATAAAAACTAGCTCCAATAGGCCTATGACACTTGTCATTTCATGACCTAGGTTACTATTAATTACAATTTATTTCACTAAACAATTGTAATTACACTATAGTATTCTATTTTTTGATCATTGAAATAATCCGAATGAATTTCTTGTATTATGCATTTGACCAATCCACGAAATAATTCGTAGTTGAATTAAAGTCATAATCACTGTCACTTTAATTCATTGCCTCTTGATCCTTAAGTACCCAATTTAATCCTATAATTAATTATTCTCGTACTTCTGAAATCTCATTTCACTTTGTACATCTAGTTTTAGTAACTCTTACTAAAACACTCAGGCTCATGATTAAGAATAATTACTTTATTAAATCTACCTCAAGGGGATATTTCATATCGCTTTTGTTAGGTTTTAGAAATTGTCCTTATTCATCTTCTAGGGGTTTTAAGATGGAAAATGTAAGTGGTAACGGTTTTTGGTGTTTTCTTGTCAAAAACCCATCATGACAAGAACATGACATGATGAAAAGTGAGTTCTCAAGTTAATTCTGTTGGAAGCCCGTCATGACGGGAACGTGACAAGTCGCAACTGCCTCATCCCGCTGGATGCCTATTGGGATTCCATCATGATGTGAAAAACAATTTCAATGATAAAACACCTTTCTTGGTTTCTTTCCATGATTTTTCTTCCCATTGCTCTTCAGAAAGCCTTGGACGTGCTCATTGAAGTGTTCTAGAGAGATCCAGCACTTGGACTTCACCCGGACATCACTTAGGGTTCATTTAGGAGCCATGGGATCATCAAGGACTGTATGTTCCCTCATTTGGGTGTCACAACGGGCTTTGAATGCGGCCAGGCAGTGTGTTTTCCATCATAGCGGACATAATTCCCGTCATGACAGACCTACGCATCTGCAGAATTTTGCGAGTCATTTTTGACATAGAAAACGTCCAAATTGAAAACATCCTGTGAAACACAAAGTTGTAGATCTGGGAATATGATTTCTAACGCCGCTAATTTTTCTTCAATTGGAGCTTGGGACGAAAAGTTATGGCCAAAATACCTGACTGGTTTGGTTCATTTTTTGACAGATTTCTAGCTTTACCCCTTCCTATAAATAGAATAGAATGCCCCTTTTGCTGATTTGGGCCACCAAGCTCGAAATTTAAAGGGGAGAGCCTCTAAAGAAGTGTCATTGCTTCTCTATTGTGAGCCAAGAAGGTTTTTGTTGAGAGCGATCAAAGCTTACCCTCTCTTGATGTCTTGAATATTTTCATTGCTCTTACCCAAGTTTGGATGTTCATGCATTGGTGAGGAAGTAAGAGTGTCCCTTGATCCTAGTGTCTCTCTAGATGATTTCCCCCTTCACCATTGTTGCACCGAGTGAGGATTTCTAAAAAGATTCAAGCTTTCGCTCACTTGGGGTTTTTTGTTGAGATTCAAACCACATCCATACACATTCTTTGTCCGCCAAAGAGTCTACTGAAGAAGTCGGTAAGGAGACGCACCAATAAGAAGATTTTTGAGCTAGGAGACAAGCGGGAAGCTTTTTTATCTTACAGAGGCTATGAGTTACGAAGGGTTGTAAGTTGCCTATTGTCTGAAATCTGGATTTTCCTGTCATAGTAATTTCGTGGGTTCGGCTACTTCAGAGTGGGTTTACCTTTGAGGTGCTCAAAGGATTTCCACTTCGTCAACAAAATCCTTGTCTTGGTTTGTGATTGTTTTTGTGGTTGTGATATCTATGTGCTTTATTGTTCAATAATTTAAATATGTGATAATTATTGCTTGGTTGATTAATTTTGGGGGGTAGAACACGATCCTTGGGTTTCTTATTACTTTCATTATTTTTTCTCAACCTGTATCATATATGATAATATTTTATCTTTTAATGCTTTTATAGATGCAGTGTGCTATCAAAGAAAATTACTTCTATTAATTTGTTTGTATCATTTGGTTTAGACTTGAGATGATAATAATCTCTCTTTGCTTTTCATGCTTGATGGGTTCAGTAGGTAGCCAAATAAGAGATGGTTTTTTGGGGTTCTTGTAAAGTTGGGTGTCCGAGCAAGAGGTGGGTGCTGTAGACCTACCAAGAAAATGTCTATAAGATATATTGGAAAAAGGTTAGTTCGTTCAGTTAAAAGGTACTCCCATCACCAACAATCGATAAAGTTTATTGGAGAATATTTGGTTTTGAGGAATCATACATTAAGCCTTCCAACAACCGATAAGGCATGGATAATAATTTGTGTTTCTTGTCCCCCTTAGGCTGACATTTCTCTATGGAAGTCTCTATGTCCCTCCTTCGTTTTTCGGGGGGAGGCTCTTGCAGTTCCTTGGTCGATCGCTTCTACGGAGGCTCCACGATCGCTACCGCCCCCTGGGATAGTTTCCTGGTGACAATCTCCTATGGTTTTGGCAGCTCGGGCCTACCTGCTGTCAGTTGAGGGCCTGTGACATAATTCTCCTTATCCATGATGACCGCAAGGAACTCTGAAATTTTGGGAAGTGGAATCCCCTCACCTCGGCGAAGGCCCAAATACTTCTCCAGATTGGACTTGGAAAGTAAGTACTCAACACTTGCCTTACCCCCTTTGCTCTTGGTCAATGCCTTAACGACATCGATTTCGGCTTCCTTTTTAGGGTTCAAGTTTCTAGGACCCCTGGTGAGATTGGCACTAGAGTCCCCTACTTGTTAGGGAATCTCAATGCACTGATCTTGACCTCCGTTCTAGTGAAAAATTTCCAACCATCCTCGCATATTGAGAAGTGCTAAATGTTACACATTCAAGCCCCTTAATTCACATATGACAATCCCTTAGTTCATTGTAAAATGATCTTTTGTCTTGTTTTTGTGTTTTTCTTGTATTTTGTAGGTTTTAGAAGAAAAGAAGTCAATTATATCAACTTGGGCTTAACACACATTAATTGTTGCAAAGTTGCTGGGCATTTGACCTTTGTACACTATTATGACCATAATTTTTAACTCAAAACTCGGATTAAGGCAAGGTCAAGGGCATGGGAAAGAGGATTTAGAGAGGAAAAAATAATTTAGCCAAAGCATATAATGTGCGCTCGAGTGACTTTTCAGGTGAGCTCAAGCACCTTCGCATGCTGGAAAACAGTAACGTCGGCAGCTTGTTTTGGAAAGACCCAAATCCCACTCCAACTCGATTTTGGACTTCCTAGGTGATAAGTGTTGAATGTTACACATTCAAACTCCCTAACTCGCATATGTTAAACCTTAGTTTGTATTGTTATCTAATATTTTGTTGTGGTTAGTGTTTGTCTTATTTTTAGGTCTTAAATGGGAAATACATGCAACTCTTGAACACTAGGCCTAAAAAGACATCAAAGGAAAGCTGTGGAGTAGAAGAAATGCCCAGCGATTGATCACCATTTCTTGGATCGATCGCAGCCTTGGATCGATCGCCACTTTCTTGGATCGATCGCAGCCTTAGATCAATCGCAGAAAGCTAAGATCGATCGCTATTGAAGCTTCCAAAACATGAACAGATATTTGACGGCAGATAACGATGTAATGATATTTTGGATCAAATATTGCGGCTAGGCAGGCTATTGTGGGTGCCGAAATCACTTCTCAGAGGACTCCTAACAGATTGATTGTAGATTTTTAGCTTGATCTTTCCTTAAGAAAGATCAAAGCTCTTTTTCCATATATTATGTAATTTCTATCCGAGAGAGGCAGTAGCTCGTTTTTAGTTTACTTCCAGTGTAGTTTTTAGTTTCATTTTGCTTTCTTTTGCTGTTGGGTAGTAGGTAGAACACAACCCTTAGCACTTAATCTCCTTAGGAAATGGTTCTCTCCAAATCAATGGAGATTTCCAAATTCTATATGAGGAACTAAACCTTTTATAAGGTTTTGATGGATTTCATTCCAAGTGCTATGGGTTGATTATGTTTAGCTAGGATCTTGCACATTTTGTATAATGATTGTGTAGCCAAGGATATTGTTCTTCATGTGATATCAAATTGAGTAAAATTATATTTTCTTGTCTATGAGAAAGTGTTGTTTTCTTGATTAACTTTTATGTTTTCATGATTCTTGATTGAGGGAACATAAGCTATACAATGATGCTTTTTGACATGATATATGAGGGTTTGATGAGTTATGTTAGGGACCACGATTCAATCCACCTTAGTTTAACTTAGTGTAAGTGGAAAGTCTAGTGGAAACCTATGATGCCTCATGCTTTTCCCATAGAATTGTGTAAGCTTTGAGAAGGATTTATATTACATGCTAGGGACCTTCAATTATCTCACATTTAGATGATTAGGTGGGTGATTAGGGTGTAACTAAGATGCTATATTATTTCTTTTTAAAAGTATTTTCATGAGGAGTAGTTGTAAGGGTTGACAACCTTTGCACTCTCACTTTATACTTATGTCAAAAGATCCATGCTAGATGTAGTTCACTTGTAGTATGCGGATTGGATGAAGTCAAATCCTTATACTCTCCCTACTCCCTTTTTCTTTAATTAATTGTTGTCAATTTATGTCTTTTAGTTGTTAAGAAATTCAAAACCATGTATTTTCATGAGTTGAGTTTGAAGGAATCTTGAGAACTTCATAGCAAAGCAACCAATACAATCCCTGCGGACGATACCCTCTTTTAGAACTATCCTACGAGGATACGATCTATTGCGAGTGGTTATTTATAAATTTAAAGTAGTGCGCACCCATGTATAACTAGGGTTCACAAAATTGATTAAGATTATTCCTAAACTCTATAAATACTCTCCGAAGTCATCCAAAATAAATAGACTAAATTGAGGAGTAGAATCAAAGGCTTCAAAGAAGGGTTTTTCTTAGTTTTTCTTTATTTTTCACTTTTTCTTTGTTATTTTTTTTGTGAGGATGATTTTCATCCGAATTATGTGTAGCTAATACTGTAATTAGGGCTCGACTAAAGCCCTAATCATGTCTCTTTAAGGTTTCTATTTGTCTTGCTACAATTCATATTTTGATGTTTAACTTGATTATTTTTGGTTTTCTTGAATTCCTCACATGTATGTGTTTGATCATCATATGCTTGTGGTATGAATATGTTATTTAGGTCAATTTGGATGGCAGAGTCCTGGGCCTAATATAGTAACAAAAGTGTTGGGGATCATGCATGAATTCATAAGAAAACATGGCATAGTGGAATATAAAATTTTTTCTATGATCTAGGATCATGAACTTCAAGTATAAGCATGCTTTGATCAATATAAAAAACAAACTAAAGTAGAGGATTTTTTTACTCACATAGTTCTTCAGCCTCTTCAAGGAGGCTAGGAGATTTTGATTTATCATCTTCTTGTGATTTCTTCATCTTCTTCATAGTTGATCTTTGAAGGTGAAGAAGCTTTGCCAAGAATGCGAAGAACACCAAGCTTGAGAAACTCCAAGATCTTCAAAGGGCTTCTAGTTCTTCAAGGATGGATGAAGAACAAGATGAACTTCGAAGAACACGAAGAACACTTGTTCTTTGAGAATTTCAGATATTCTTCTTGATGGCTGAATATGACAGAGAGTGTAGTCTCTCCCTTTGAAGCAATAGAAAAGAATTTCTCTTCTATTAATTTACTTACTAATCTAAAGAACTAAGAACATAGAATTCTATTGTATAGTCACAAGAGTTTGTGAATTCAGAGTCTCTAAAGAGTGTGGGGAGTGAGTAAAACTGCTTCACTGAGTATCTATTTATAATTGCAGGTCTGCTTGGAGAGGAGGCAAAAGAAAGGTTCCAAATCCCTAGGGAAAACCCCTGGGGAATCGGCTACAAGGAGAATTACTCCCCTTGTAGNCCGCCGGCCGTGGGGAACTTAATGCTCCCCATGAAGTCGGCCAAATAGCTAGGGTTTTAACCCTAGCCCACATGCTCATTTTCCCTGCATGGGCTTGAACTAACCCCTGTAGCCCAGTACTCCTTTCTCTTTGGACTGAGCTCTAGGAATTAAATTCCTTAGCCCAAAAAATTGTCCAAACCAAACAACTCTTAAGAATTAATTCTTAAGCCCATTTTGTTTAAAATAAAACAAGACCAAATTAATTCTAATATTAATTCCTGGCCCATGTCTTATTTAAATAAAAACATATGTGCAATTAAATAAATAAATAATGACTCATAAAAAATACTTGTCAATTTACAATAGCTCAAAAAAGGGACCTGAAAGGAAAATAAAATTAGCTTTATTAGTTCCGCAAAACTAGTTATTAAATAACTAATCTACTTGACTAATAATCACAATTAATTCCACTAAATAATTGTGAATGCACTCTAATTCATATTTCATTAAAACAATTAATCCTTTGGTGACAATCTTGAAATTACTAAATTACCCCTCCATGGATAATTCCATAGTGAAAACAAAGATGAGTATAACTGTCAATTTTTCCGTTATCTCTTTTCCTTGAGTACCCGGATCCAAACTTTATGAATCATCCTAGTGTACCTTATGAGATTCCACTTATCCTTGTACATTGTTTCAGTTAAATACCATTGAAACCACTCAGGCCTAAGTTTCAGGATGACCTTTCTTATTTATCCTAAAACAAGGGGAATATCCTTGTCACTTTGAGCTCTTACAAAGAAGTTGGATTCCTTCTTGAAGAGTGATCTGCTATAA
>FXXK01003419.1:0-13844 GCA_900184695.1 Betula pendula | reverse complement strand
CCATTCAAAAACATAAAACGTGATTCGTCCTCAGTGAGTAAAAGATTACTCACCTCAATCCTTGATGCTATAATTTGGATATCAATCCAACCTCTAAGCCACAATAAGCTGCAATATTACATTGCATGCAATCTTAGACATCATCTATAACTCAAAATATAATCAACAAGTGCTTATAACCTCATAATCACTTAACCCATAATACCCAAGGCTTAATGGAACTCATAACATGATTCCATAAGCTAAAAGAGTTAATCCATGACAATTTACAATGGATTAACATGCTACATTGTAACTTGAGTAAAATCACAAAGCTAGACTTAGACACTTACCACAATGATATCAAGACCCGGTTGAAGGGACTTTGATCCAACGTTTGGGCTCCACAAATGTGACAAAACCCTAGACAAACAATCAAGATTAAGCAACATGCAAGTGGTGTTTAGCTCAATCTTGAGAAAATGAACTTAAGTTTGAGAATTTACCTCAAACGATCGGTGGAAACGATAATCTAACACCGTAGAATGCGTTACCGGTGTTAGAAATCACAACCCAAACCTCAAAAGATCACTCTCTTAAGGTTTAGAGCAAACCCTAGGAGAGAGGGGAGAGCTCCAGTTCGTTCCAGTTCAGAAAAACTGAGAAATGAACTGAAAAATTGCATTTTCACCTATTTATACCCGATATACTGTTCATACCGTCCGGACCCCACTGCAGACGACTTGCAGACGGTGCGTACTGAGTGAACAGTAACAGGGTTCGTCCGGACGCTCTGCGGACGACCTGCGGACGGTGCAGTTTTGACCCCTAAAACGATCGAATTAGAAAAAGTCATAAACTACAAAGTTGTAGAAATTTGAGTTAGCTTTCTAATGACATAAAGTTTGCATCAAATGTAGTTCTGAGTCAAAAGTTATGATCATTTTACTCTCACAAGGTCAGTCTGAAATTACTAAACCTCTTGAAACGTTTTCTGCGGACGATGCAGATTTGACCACCAAAACGACGGAATTGGAAAAAGTCATAAACTATAAAGTTGTATAACTTTGAGTTAGCTTTCCAATGACATAAAATTTTCCTAAATTGAAGCTTGGAGTGAAAAGTTATGACTAGTTTACTCCAGCATGGTCAATCTGAAATTACAGATTCGAATGGAACAAACACTAAAATAACTTTCTACTCTTGGTTATCGTTTTCACTTAGTCATTTGTATAATTAAGTTGTAAAATCCTCTAATCATATCTCGGGTATAACATAACGTTTCCAAAAAATTTGAACTACAGGATCGCGTGGTTTAATGTTTTTTTTAAATGATCATTTAGCATCCCCACATGTTTTTAATCACAAACAACTCAGTATTAGACAAATTTATATGTCACAGAGCTTGGGTCAAAGTTGAAAAGTTTCTACAAGACTCTAACATGGAAAGTCCAACCAAACACACTTTTGAAGCTAATCTACGCATGACAGTGTGGGTGTCGTAGGTTGAAGAATTGTTCTTCATCTTTTGATTTCGCTCAGAAGGCTAGTGTTTTCCATTTTCCGGTTGGAGGTTTGTAGTAAAATGTATCTTTCAAAATGAGGGTTTTTGAGAAATTGGAGATTTTGGCTTGACATTATTCAAATAATTCAATCCTTGATTTTTTGTTGTTAAATTCCTTCAAACTATCGTGGAATTTTGTTTGTTTGTATTATCGTTGAATATTGTTTAAGTGTTTAGGTTGTTGGGAAAATTTTGTGTACTTTAAATGCTTGCATTTACTTTTTGACGTTGATAGATGATGCCATGAATTGTATGGAGTTGTAGCTTTCACACGTACATGATTTGGTTTTGTGCTATATTACCTTTTCTATTTTGTCTAATGTTGGGTCTATGTGCGTTAACTACAATAACAATAGTGGTTCCCATGTAAGTTAATGTTGCATGAAATTGTTTAATGTCGTTGTTTGGAACATAATAGCCAAAGGTTAATATATTTATTTAATATGTTATCACCCACTATGTGTTGTTTAGTACAAAGTATACCAATGTGACGCTTGGCATTTCCATCCAAATCAGGTGTAGTGCACTCCGAACTACATTTTGTCATTTAATGAACTCCAATCGACTTGAAATTTTGACGGTAGATAGAGGACTTCAAGATGGTCACTTTGATATATGGCACAAATAATTTCAAGTTCGTTTGACCCTGTTTTTACTTGCTCAAATTTTCTAGTCCATTAAGCTTTTCCACTCAAATTGGAGACCTAGACATGAGGAATTCAGTGATCATGAGAAATATATGAAAGGTCATATGGTTACTAGCAATAAGCACTATGAGGAATTCAATAATTATGAAAAATACAGAGCCGCTAAGTTTAGAGAATTGGTTGATTACAATGAAACATACAAATATCCTAAGACTATTTGTTCATTGAAGTATGCGAAATTTGTGACGCTTGAAGAATTATAATCTCTTGAACATATTATTAAACTTAATGATATATGTTGTGAAAATATTATCATTCAGTTATGATAATGGTTTTAGAGACGTTCATGAAGTTTAAGAGATTTATAGTCAAAACCTTTAAAAATCTCTTTAGAAAATTATTGTTTTTTGACAACCGATCTTATAAGTATCAAATGTTGGGCCAAACGGATTCAATTTGGTTCAAATTGAAGACCGTTGTCCTTGAATCAGAACCTTCTACGATATGGTAGATTTTCAGAAAAAGTCAACTTGTTGACTTTTTTGGCATAAAGGTGACTATTCACCAACCTACGTGGCACTTTTGACTCAGGCCTTATTTTTGAAAAGGAGCTTCACTAAGATGGTTTTAAAGCATAAATAGATTCCCTTTAATATATCTATGGTTTTTACTTTGGTTCGGTGAAATTAGAATTCATTTCCGAGATAGTTGACTTTTTGGCCTAAAGCCGAGTCTTAAATTCTCCAACTATCGAATTTAGCTAGAAACTGCTAAAATCTACTATGTAGGGCCGGCTCCCTTGATTTTCTAGAGGCTTTGGGGAGTTGACACTTGTAAAGTGTTCATAAGAAACAAGAAGGTTAAAAGAGTAAAAAGTCATAAAGTGAAGGTTGACAAAATGGTACTTTTGGAAGCTTACATGACAAGTTGGCCTTGCCACCTTGTTGCTCTTGGAGTGGCCGGATAGGAGGACTTTTGGGGCCCTTCGCTTTGCCTATAAGTTAAGTACAAGGGCTTCAGCAAATCACAACCCATTCCTTAGAGTTTCCATGCAAAAGTGTTTGAAAAGCTCTCACTCATCTCTCTCAAGCACACACATGGCTTCTAGGGAGTTTTTGTGGAGCTTTGGTCTTTTCTATCTAGCAGTTCTACACATCACTCCCTTAGGTGTCTAGTTGGAGTTCCAACCTTTAGAAGTTGCTTTGGAGTCATTGGAGGTAAGAAAAACTCTCCCTCCTCTTTAAGATTCAAAACCGGGTCCATAGAGGTGTGTTGGTGTTTTTTTTTAGTGTTTTACATTCTACTCTTATGGGTTGCATGTAATCATTTTGGGAAGGTTCTAAAGCTATTTTTTGTTGTTAAATTCCTTCAAATTATCATGGAATTTTGTTTGTTTCTACTATCGTTGAATATTGTTAAGTGTTTAGGTTGTCGGGAAAAGTTTGTGTACTTTGGGTGTTTGCCTTTAGTTTGTGACGTTGATAGATGATGCCATGAATTGTATGGAGTTGTAGCTTTCACATGTGCATTATTTGTTTTGTGCTTTATTACCTTTTCCTACTTTGTTTGGTTGGGTCCATGTGCGTTAACTCAATAACAATAGTGGTCCCCATGTAAGTTAATGTTGTATAGAATTGTTCAATGTCGTTGTTTGAACATAATGGTCAAAGGTTAATATGTTACAACCCACTATGTGTTGTTTAGTACAAAGTATACCAAAGTGATGCTTGGCATTTCCATCCAAATTAGGTGCAGTCCATTTTGAACTACGTTTTGTCACTTTAATGAACTCCGATCAACTTGAAATTTTGAGGGTAGATAGAGGACTTCAAGATGGTCAGTTTGATATATGTAACAAATAATTTCAAGTTCATTTGACCTTGTTTTCACCTGCTCAAGTTTTCTAGTCTATTAAACTTTTCCACTCAAATTGGAGACCTAGACGTGAGGAATTCAATGATCATGAAAAATATAGAGCCACTAAGTTTAGGGAATTATTTAATTATAATGAAACATACAAATGTCCTAAAACTCTTTGTTCATTGAAGTACGTGAAATCCAACCTAAAACCTCTTCAAAGTTTGCCGAGATACCCACAATTAGGCTTGTCGGTGTCCACAAAGGATGACGCTTACAAACTACTGGAGTTCCCATCGGTCTGGAGCCTCACCAGCCTCATCAGAGTGTGCTCTAAGTCTTTTGAGAAGCAATTAACAAAGAATGACGCTCAAGATATGGGCATCCAAGTTTCATGTTCTCATGCAAGGGTGTAGGAAGCTCTATTGTGATCATGGGCTACAAAAGCTTTAAGATTTTGTTATGCTATGGATGTTCTGCCACACTTGAACGGCAAAACTTTGCTTTGTCATCTCTTCCAAAAGATTTTTGGTGTTCCAGCCTTTAAAGAAGAAACTGATCAACAATGGATCCTAGCCTGCAAGTGTTAGGTTTTGTTATTGCGTGTTCATATTAATTATGTACTTAAAAGTATTTCACGTTACGTTCAAGATTTTGTTAACACCTACTAACATGAAATACTTATACATACGTAATTAATATGAAAAAGCAATAACAAAACCTAACACTTGTAGGCTAGGATCCATTGTTGATCAGTTTTTTTCTTTAAGGCCCTAGAATACCGGCAATCTTCTGGATCAGATGACAAAGCAAAGTTTCACCATTCGAGCATGGCGTAACATCCACAACATAACGAAATCTTCAAGCTTTTTATGCCATGATCACGAGATAACTTCCTCCACCCTTGCGTGAGAACATGAAACTTGGACGCCCATATCTTGAACGTCATTGGGTACTCCTTACTAGCTGTATCATACACTATGATGAGAATACCCTTAATAAGATCATTGTTCTTGTCAGCATGGCGAGAGAAAGTTTTCAACGTACACTTTGTTGATGGACAACTTGTTTTGATCGTCCTTCACATCGCTTTCTTTCAACTGCTTCTCAAAAGGCTTAGAGAACGCTTTGATGAGGCTCTGGACCAATGGGAACTTTGGCGATTTGTAAGGTCGTCCTTCATGAGCATCGATAGGCCTAACTATGGGTATCCTGGCAAATATTGAAATTGGTTTTAGGTTGGGTTTCGCATACTTCAATGAACACATAGTCTCAATGTATTCGTATGTTTCATTGCAATCAACATCCCTAAACTTAGCGGCTTTGTATTTCTCATGATCATTGAATTCCTCACTGTAATCATTGGACTCCAGATTTTTACCATGTGTTCTCCACACATGAAAGATCATATGATAATTTTTTTCTAGATAGACTCTTCCGAATTGATTTTCAATTTTTGAATTAGACTCCTATTACATATAATGAGTAATAAAAATGATAATATTCTTTATTATCCCTCTATCCATGTTCCACTATTCTTTATACCCTTCATTTAATACCCCAACTCCTTAAGACTTGTATGAGAATTTCATGATTTTGATTATTCATTTTCTTGAGTGTTACATTATGGAAGGTTTAGGAAAAGAGAAAAATATTAAAGAGAGAGAGAGAGAGAGAGAGAGAGAGAGAGAGACCCATAAAAATTTTTATGGGTTGGTAGGGGTCTATTTGAGCCGATTCTGAGCGAGTACTACTTGCTCGGGATCGGCTCGTTTATCTTTACTCGAGCTCGAGCTTCAGCTGAGCCATAAAGTTCTGATCGAGCTCGGCTCGTTAGTGGTTGAAAGCCGTGCGGAATCGAGCTCGAGCTCGATTAGTTTTAGTCGAGCTTGAGTACTTGACTCGAGCCAAATTTTATATTTTTAATTTTCATTTAAAAATAAAAACAAAATAATAAATTAATTTTATTAATAATACCATTTCACAAAACAATTACAAAGATAATTACACAATTTAATCTAAAGCTAAACTTTACAAGTTACAAGTTACAAATCAAATTTAAGCACAAATACAATAAAATTATGCTTCATTACAAATTAATACAAATACATTTAAACAAAATTACAAATACAATAAATTATCCTTTATATTTAGCAACTTCCAACCCCATAAATAAAATCTGTGAACACACTAAAAACAAATTAGGTTAGTTTTTACTCCCTTGCATCATTTACACAAGTTCTATATTCTTGGTAAAATGTCAAGAGAGGTTTCATAATAACACAATTTAATGTGCTTAACATCATTAAATTGGAAACCAAACATTACCTCATGTCTTCATGTCTTCAAGTCTTCATGTTTTCAATAAAATAATATTACACAAGTTTTTCATCAAAATAATAGTTACAACTTCCATAAAAAAAGTTGTATCAATGCAAATAACAATAACAATCACTTTGTGTCTGGTAAGATAACCTCCACCTCACTTTGCGCATCCTAACATAAAAAATAAATGAATAATTAGTATGTTATAAAAGCAAATTAAAATATGAAATACATTAAACTAAAGTAAAACTCACAGAAGTCTTCTTCTTAAGCTCATAAAACCCAATCAGCTCCTCATAATAACATTTGAACAGTCTTAGTTGATAATGAAGCTCTATGGGGATCAATAACCCTTCCACTGACACTGAATGTAGACTCCGATGTCACAGTAGTAATAGGTGTTGACAATACATCTTTAGCAACTTTAGACAAAATTCGATACTTGAGGGTATTTGCTTTCCACCAATCTAAGGCACTAAATTATGAACCCTTATTAGCAATGTAGACACCCTCTAAATATATTTCTAAATTTGATTTAAAATGTTGTTGCACTATATCGGCACTTCTAATGAAATATTCATAAATTTTCATTCCACTCTGAATACTTCCAGCAACTGCACTAATTGAACTCGTACCTGAAGAACATTCCTAAGCATGGCTTAAAAGATTTTGTGTCCACAAGATTTGAATTATGTTCATCGACATACACATCATATATCTCATTTAAAACTCTTTCAACATATTCAATATTCTTGATAGCGTTAGCCTGTTGGTAGATGATAGAAAACTGAATCTTATCACTATCATTTTAAACCTTGGGTCCAAAATTGCCACAATTGACATCAATAAATTACATTCACCCTAGTATTTATCAAACTTGGTCTTCATTTTTACAGCCATGGATCGGATGTAGTCATTTGGATCCCCACATTTCTTGGTTAAGATATCTTTTATTCTCCAAACTTCTGAAAGAAATAAGTTAGCAATTGGATAGTCACTCCCAGATACAATCTTAGTAACCCTATTGAAGACCCCAAAAGTTCACACACAGTCTCAACTTTAGCCCAGTTCTTATGGGTTGGTGCCCATTTAAAATGGCCGTCACTATCTCCATAATGAGAGAATACTTCTTTAAATTCAAGAGCAGTAGGCAACATCAAATATGTGCTGTTCCAACGGGTTGGTACATCTGAAAACAATTTCTTAGAAGACAATTGCAAGTTCTTTGCTTGTTCACTTAATTTAAATAGCATTCCCTCATATGCTACTAGGTATTTAATCCCATGCCTTATAGAATCAACAATATCGTCAATCTCGCCAAGGCCATCTTGAACCATCAAATTAGTTACATGTGCACAACATCGCACATGAAACAACTTCCCCTCAACAAGCAACGATTTTCTTATATTAAAAATGTCCCTTAAGAGCCTCATTGTTGGATCGTTTGCCTTTGCATTGTCCACCATGATTGAACTAATTTTGGTCTCAATGCCCTAGTCTCTAAAAAATTTGTGCAATGCATCATAAATAATACGTCTACTGTGTGGAGGCAGAATATTGCAAAAGTTCAAAACATGCCTATTCAAATGTCATTCGGAATCAATGAAATAGCATGTCACTACCATGTATAAAACTTTTTGACATGATGTCCACATGTCAGTTGTTATATTTACTTTGTGAACCCGATTCAACAAAGTTTTCAATTTCTTTTTCTTTGATTCGTAAGTAATAATGCAAAGATTTTTAACAGTAGCACGAGAAATTATTTCTCAATGCAGAGTGCAAGCTTTCATGACCTTGTTAAATATTACATGGTCCACAAGCATAAATGGATACTCGTGATATAGGATCATGTGAGATAAAAGTTCCCTAATCTTACTCTCATCATAATTAAAATTAGAAACTGTGCTCACTTCATCAGCCTCACTACCTTCAATTGACAACACCTTTTGCTTTTTCTTTGACCCAATGTACTTGAAACAAGTTTCCAAGCGCCTACTCAAGGTGGTTGTAGAACTTTATTTTGACTTGGTGAATTTGGCCTTACACCACTGACATTAGTTTTTTATTACACTTCCCACCACAACCTCTGAAAAATGGTTCCATACAATAGAAGTCTTTTTCCTAGGCTTTCTAGAATGTATATACTTTTGAGTGTCTTCTTCATTTAGTACTTTACTAGACACAGTATCTTGAACCCCAATATGTTCTTAACCAGTAGCTTCATGGCTAAATTCAAAAGATCCATCATTCTCATACTCCTCAATTGTATCAAGCCGGAACAAATCATCCTCAATGTCTTCAAATTTTAATCTAAATCACCTAATTAAATCTGCAAACCTTATGAATACAGTTTAATTTAATTTAAATTTATACACCTAGAATTTAATTTAATTTAAATTTATACACCTACATTTAATCTAAATTAAATTTATACACCTAGAATTTAATCTAATTTAAATTTATACACCTAGAATTTAAGCTAAACCACCGAATTAAATTTGCAAACCTTATGAATTGAATTTAAATTAATTTAAATTTATACACCTAGAATTTAATCTAAACTATCAAATTAAATTTACAAACCTTATGAATAGAATTTAATCTAATTTAAATTTTACACCTAGAATTTAATCAAAATCACTTAATTATTACACCAAATTATAATTGCAAATTGCAAACCTTATGACTATAATTTGCTCCATGAAATACGTAATTTACTTCTAGAATCTAGAATTTACTCCCCACTCCATGTATATAATACAGAATTTACTCCTAGAATCTAACAATCTCCCATCATTAAAAATAATCTAACAAATGTATAACATAGCATTAAAACATATGCATTAAATGTAGAACAATTTTCCTTCATAAAACATTAAAAATAATCTAACTCCTAGAATCTAACAATCTCCAAATTCCAATCATTAAAAATAATTTAATAAATGTATAATACAGCATTAAAACATATGCATAAAATGTAGAATAATTTGCCTTCATAAAACATATGCATTAAATAATCTAACTCCTAGAATCTAACAAGCCTCAAATTCCAATCATTAAAAATAATCTACAAAAAACCCTAGCCGCTTCAAAGAGAGAAACCAAAAAAAGGCCAACCGGGGGAGGAGGGATCTCTTCCCTCTTTCCTCTTCCCCCTCGTCTTCCTCACGTGCTGGAGTTGTGACTTCCTACCGCCTTCCTCTGCTTTCCCGACCGTCGATGCCGCTATGTTTTGGGGTTTAATATGCTGCTTTTTAATTTTTTGCTGTTTGTGTTATTTTTTTTTCTTGTTGTTCTAGCCCTTGGGTTGAGGACAATTTTGTTTCTTGACCTTTAGGGTTGGGGATGAGTATATTAGTGTGGAAAGCTATCTCTCACGACCAGATAAATAAAGTTGGTGTAATTTTAGGCTACCTATATCTTAGATCTAATATACTTGGAACAAATCTGTTCTATAACTGGTGTTCAACATGGGAGAGTGGAAGATGATGTCATAAATATGTTTTTTCTTTTTCTATGATTGTGTAAACTCATAGCGTTGTGCTATGGTTATCTGCGCTTTATGCTACTAATGGTAGCTAAAGCTCATGATTTGTAAGAACTTTTTGCTCATGACTTGTTATCAATGGATTATGGAAGATTCACGCTAAAAAATTATTAAAAATAATCTAATAAATGTATAAAAAAGCATTAAAACATATACATTAAAAGTAGTCTAATAAATATAATCTAATAAATGTATAACACATCATTACAAAATTAACAATATCCAATTGTTAATCAGAGGATTCAGAGCAATTTACTCCTAGAATCTAATCTAAAATTCTATAAATATATAACAATTTTTGTTCATAAAACATATCACATATGCATTAAAAATAGTCTAACAAATATAATCTAATAAATGTATAACAGAGCATTAAAAATTTAACAAATTTCCATTCATTAATCAGAGGATTCATAGCAATATATATATATAATAAATTATATAATTAAAAAAGAAAACCTAAGAGTCAGATTTGATTCAGGTTGATAACTTGGAGTCTTGGAGAATCGAAAACAGAAATTAGAGAGCTAATAGAGTTTGAACGGCAGTCCCTTGGAAAAAAAAAATCAAAATTAACATTATACACATACTGGAAAAAAAAAAAAGCTACTAAGTGAAACAAAAGAAGATGAAATGTTACGGGTATAAGGTATTTGAAATATAACTAACTTGTTATTGCTCGGAAGTCAGAATTCTCTTGCTCGGAAGAATGCTCTTGCTCTCACTTAGGAAATTAAAAAATTGAGAGCATGAACATGTATAATATAAGGGACTCGGGAATGAAGGAACAACCAAATCAAGAGAGTCAGGACATGCAAAGCTCGATACTCGAGTAGCTTATCAATCAGATCAGGAGATATCTTTGCCGTTAGTACGTGTGAGAGCAGAAGAAAAATCACAAAGTATGGGATTTGGCGGCAAGATGGGAAAGCATATCTATGGCTTCTGGTTCGTATCGAACGATGGTTGTTTTAAAAATCTAAGGGGATCAAAAACCAAATCTAGATGAAAGCTATACTCCATTAGATCAAATGATAGAATAAAATAGAAGGCTGGATTTCGAAAAGGAAGAAACGAGTAGTTGAGATGGGAAGAGCCACATTAAAGGCAAACTTAAATTTTCTAACCCACTGAGCAGCTCAGCATTAAAAAATTTCAACTGATTTGATTAAATCATGTAACTCCAACTCAACACTCTCGAGTCTCCAAGCTTCAGCTCTTTAGGGGGGATGAGGTCACAGAGACAAAGTCACAGAGTTAACAAACATGAAAAACTAAAGAAGAAAGTTCAAAAATGAAGAAAGTGTAAAACTGACCATGCGTTTATAGAGAAAAATTTTCATCCAACGACCACCATTTAATCAATCTTTCATCCAATGGCTGAGATTAGGCATAGAAAATTAATTTAACTTAAATGTCGAAACGACAATGTTTAGAGACGGTTTTTAAAAAATTTATCCCATGTGCCCGTCCCATGGTAAAACCAAAGCCAACGCATTCCATAGTTAATCCTGGCCATTGATTAAAAAATTGTGTTTGATGATTTAATGAAAGTCGTTAGATTAATAAGCTCACTATATATTGCGAAACACGGGATAATTAACCATGCGATAAAGCCTTATAGCTGTATTCCACTAATTCAATCCAACGGCCAAAATCTTCCAACTCTTCATCCAGCAGCCTAAATTTAGCATCGAAAAAACAAAAAACATTAAAAGCCCTATTAGCCTTGTATAGCACGCGGGTGTTAAAATTTGGGTTTGAAAGGTTATCCGCTATGGCCATCCCACGGTGAAGCCAAGGCTGACTTAGCTCCCCAAAATAATCCTGACCATTGGATAAAAAATCACTTATGATGATTCCTTGGATGTCGTTAGATTACTGAGCTCACAATGAAGAAGATGGAGTGCGAAACACAAGATAATAAGCTAGTCGGTATATGTGTTACAGCTGTATACCACGTACGCGATCCAACAGCCTAAATTGATTGGTTCTTGATCCAACAGCAGAGATGAGTCTTTGAAAAAAAAAAAAAATTAAAACGATGTCAATGTCGTTTGTCTCAATTTGAGAGCGGGCATGCCAAAAGATGTGTTTATTTTTTATCCCCTGTGCTCGTCCCATAGTGAATCCCAAGCTGACGCAGCTCCCAAAATCATCCTGACCATTGGATAAAAAAGCGCTTATGATAATTAATTGAATGCCGTTAGATTAGTAAGCTCACGATGAACAATATGTAGTGCAAAGTAGACGATAACACACTAGCTGGAATTTGCGTTATAGTTGTATATCACTTATGCGATCAAATGGCCACAATTGCTACGTATGCGATCCAACAGCAGATATTAGGCTTTGAAAATACAAAACATTTAAAATGATGTCAATCTCGATTTGACCGTGGTCGTGCAAAAAAATGGTTTACTTTTTATCCCTTGTGCCCATCCCACAGTGAAGCCCAACCTGACGCAGCTCCTAAAAATCATCCTAACCGTTGGGTAAAAAAGTGCTTATGATGAATAATTGGATGTCGTTAGATTAGTAAGCTCACAATGAACAAGATGTAGTTTGAAACACAAGATAATAAGCAAGCTGAGATATGCTTACAGCTGTATACCACATACGCGATCCAATAGCCACAATTTGCTTGCTTCTTCATCCAACGGCCCATATTTCGGACATGAAATCCAACTCAGTGATTTTGGGCCATTTCTTAGTCCTTAAAATGCAGCGTTTTACTTCAAATAAAGCAATTTTTTTTTAAAAAATAATCTGTATTACAAAATTTAAAAAATTAGACTAAGTTATATAAAATGTATGTTAAACAATTTTTTTACTATATTGTATGTTAAAAAATTAAAAATGTATTAATATGTTAATATTAGACTAAATTATTTAAAACGTATGGTAAGCAACTTTGTAACTAAGTTACTAACTATAAGTTATGTAGATATGTTAATTAAGTAATATAGACTACATAGTAGACTAGTAGTAGTGTAGTACTAAGTTAGCATATATTAATTATCATAATATGCAATTATACTATTACATATTAAGCTATAAATATAATTATATAAACATGATTATGTAACTATACTTATAACTTAATTGTCTAATATTCATAGAATCATAGCTTAATTATATGAACTTGTATTCTTAGATCATGTGATATAACAAACTTATATGATAACATAAGTTTTATACTTCTTGTGACGCCCGAGGAATTCAAATCTCTTAAACATGTTATTAAACTAAAGGGAAAAATATAAAAAGCCCCCCATACTGACAGCCTATTCTAAATGAGCCCCCCTGAAATGACAAGTGTGCTATTCCGACCCAACAAACTGCCAATATGGTATAAAAGGCATCTCCGTTAGCATCTTCCGTCAAGCTGGATGGAAAATATACCACGTGACGTGCACGTGACAAATCTCGCCAAAACTTCCAATTTTGCCCTTCGTTGGACAGTGTGAAATGCCGATAAATTTATTATTATTATTAATATTAAACCTTCGTTGACCTCTTCTCTCCGCCATTTATTTCCATTAACTTGTCTTCGTCCGTTGTCTGCATCTATCTGCATCTATTCCTCTTGTCTTCGAGCTGCAACGATGTCTACGGCTTCAAGTGCGGTGGACGACAATGGCGAAGCAGTAAATGTTGGTGGAAATGCAGAAAAAAATTGTTCTTCCCCAGCAAGCAGAACCCGATCTACTGGAAATAAATGCTTATGCGGATTAGAAGCACCAATCCGGACATCTAGGACTGCAGACAGTTATGGTAGAAGATTCCTTGGATGTGCTAATTACAGGGTAAGTAGATAGTGTTTATTTGTTGGGTTTGTTATTAAGTTTTGGATTAATTAGGGATTATGCGAAATTAGTGATTTTGTGAATGACGGTACTGAATTTCACGATTAAGCGCG
>FXXK01003414.1:7113-24634 GCA_900184695.1 Betula pendula | reverse complement strand
GGAATATTTTTATGTGATAGTATATATTATGTAAAAAATGCTTGTGTGTTTTAAGGATAGTTTTTTGGCTGTTGGAATTTGTAATAATTGAGGCGGCCAACAGCTGGCAGCCAACTGTCTGCTGGCAGTTTATGCGCGCGTAGTATTAAATGTGAAAACGTTTCATTGTTTCCCATTTTGCGTATACTAGAAATTAGTACGTACAGTAGTCGTTTTCTTAATTTTCAAAGAAGACATGCGAGGGGTGTAAATTTGTAATCGGGATTGGGTGCCACTCGACTTGTGTGAGTGCAGAAACAATTTTTTTTATTTAAATGTATGCTGAATTTAGATTATTTTTTAATCGAAATAATTTAAAAAAATGTAAATATTAAAAATATACATGTTTTTAAAATAGCCAAAAAATTTATTTCTTAATACTTTTTTTTTCACTTTTAAATAGATGTTTACTTATTTACTAAAGCAAGTTACATAGTTTTAATTCAAAATTTTTTTTTACCACATAAATCACAAAAAATATGGATGAAGAACTATATCAAATTCCATTTAATAATATGGTCATTATTTTTAAGTAAATATTATTTTTTTAAGTCTTTCAATATAAAAAAGCATAAATTTACATAATTTAAGATTAGTATTTTTTAAAAATTGTCGGAAAATCCTTTTCCGCTGAGAGGATACCAGATTATATTTGTGTTGTGGCAATTTTTTTTTTTGTTTTTTTTTTCTGAACATTGGATATCTGTCTGCGGTATCCGCCAACACTACCGCCACCAAAAACGTGCAGACACTACCACACAAGCGCAGAAGCCATTGCGCAACCGCTGCGCGGCTGCAAGCCGCACCCAGCAATAGCCTTGGGCCCCTTGGGGCTTAAAATAGTTGGTAGGAACTCACATTTTGGTAGTGGCTTGGAACCCATGCCCCTTAGGCTTAAAATTTTGCTTTTTTCGTTGCAATAGGTAATCTCACTGTGTTTTGTTGCAATGTCAATCCACAAAAAATGATATGGGGACAAAATCCTTTGTCATTTCTTTTTTAATTAAGTCCTTTTCATTTCAAGTGAAATGTATAAAAGTTATTTTATCGATCAAAATTTATTTTATTGTATATACGATTTCATAAATGTTACGTCATTTAAAATTTTATTTTTAAATTGACGGTTCGGTAAATTATTAACCACGTAGCATCATATACACGTAGTCTAATAGATATGGTGAAATAAAATATTTGGATTATAAAATGGAAAACGATTGGTGGGGCCCATTTTACTTGAAATTGAGAGGATACTCTTCCTATTAGGTGTTGGCATGCTCCAATGTTTTGGGTGGGCAATAATTAATGCGTGCTTAAACGCAATGAGAATAGGGCTAAATTTGGATTTTGGTCGGACTGTTGACAGTTGTAATTGCGAACAAAGAGAAATTCTTCATCGAAAGAAACACCCCTAAACATTCAAAATTTCAAACCATGTGATTTGCCAAGGATGAACAAACTACGGGTTGAAATTGAGAGTAACCCACTAATTGCCCCGCAATCATGGGATTCTTGGATTGAAGTCAAGGACAAACTTTTAAGATGCAAGTCAAGATGAATATTGACGACAAAGCGGGCAGTATAAATATTTTCAAGCAATTGATGTATGATCCGTAGTCTGCTAAATAAAGTAATGATGACATTTTATTTTTACTTTTTTATTTTTTAAAAGTGAAGTAACTTTTAAATTATTATTGAATTTTATGATAGACAGTGGGAGGCGACAGACAGAATTAAAGATTTTGTTTTTGGGGCAAAATTAAAATTAGAAAAATTAATTATGAGGTCAAAAAAATTAAATTTTTTTTTTTTTTTTAAAAAAAGAATTATTGAGAGTCAAAGAAAAATTTTAAAGAAAATCATTATTAAATTTTGACTTCAACAATATTTTTAAAGCAAGACCCAATTTTAAGTTGCTAACATGAAAAAATCAATGGGGTCGATCCCGTTTTCTCATTGCAACCATTACTTGCATTTTAGTATATATATAGGTATACTATTATATACTATATATATACATATTGAGAGATACTTGCACGTTATACTGTTTGTTGGTTTAGGTCACCAACATTATTCACATTTGAAAAAAGAGTTCTCTTCATTTCTAAGGAAATGGAGTGTATCCGATTTGTTGATTTTGAGTGACAAAAGTATAATAAAATTTTAAATTTGTGTATAAGTATAATAGTACTAAAATGAGTGAGACCTAATAAAAAAAGAAGGAAAATAAAAACTTATCCAAGTTGAGTTAAACGTTAATCCTTTTTTGATACTAGTGGGCGTTAAGGGTACTTCAATTATTATTTTTATAATTTTAATAAATTGATGTGACAATTTATAATGGAATCATGAAAATGGTTAAGCAAAAATATAACTTGTCAAACCATATATTTTTAATTATTTTATCAATTATAGACTGTCACATTAATTTTGTATTAAAAATAATTATAGTAAAAATTATAGTACCCCAATACATTTTTACACCGTAATTTTCTTATCCTTCTTGAACTAGCTACATTTAAAACTTTTTGAACTTTTTATTTCTTTTTTTTTTTTTTACAAAAATTAGCTACAAACGGATTTGTCGTTAATTCTTACAAATAAATCTAATAAAATGACATGTGTTCTTTATCATATGAAAAATGTATATTTTTTTAATAGCATGTTTTTTTTTTTTTTAATAGTATCAACAATAAAACATCTTATATGTTTTAGGAACACATATCATTTTATTAGACTGAGTAGTTAATATTAAAAAAAAAAACCTTTAAATCTCATATTAAAAACATATAAGAAGAATGAGTACTTAATATAATAAAATTAAATCCAAATTTATTAACTTAAACTTCTGAACCTGGCTGAAAAATAAATCAGGCTAAGAGATTAGGCAGCCTACCCAACTTGTGATAGCAAACAAGGCCCATCCTTGAACCATCAAGGCCTTGGAATACACTATTTTGGGCTTTATGAGATTTGGTTACTAGCGTGCAACAACACCAATGGCTCACAATGGACAAAGTTCTTATTGGTAACCCAATTCGTCCATTGAAATCCATTTGTCTCTTGAATTCCTTGCTAAGTTTCCAATTATCCAAGATGGACAACATGAATTAAAAAAAAAAAAAAAGATGGACAACATACTGACCAGATTATATGCATATACGGTCATTACAAAATCTCGTTTACTAACCCAAAGGACTCCAGTATCTTTGACCTAAGAAAATTAAACTTGTTAAATGATTGTGAGTAATTATATGTGTCAATTCTCATGCTTATATTGTGTCTACTAAAAGTAATGTGACTTTTAAAATTACCATTAAATTTATGATAAATAATTATTGACTTTTGATCTCATGGTAATTTTAAAAGCCACATAATTTTTTTTGGAAACAAGGTAGACATGGAGGCTAACATGTTATGATGGATAATTATTGACTTTTGATCTCATTGTAATTTTAAAAGTCACATCATTTTTTGTGAAAATAAGATAGACATAGAGATTGACATGTATCATTACTCAATGTTGATATATAGATGGTCTTCATTTGTTTTCCTAATTAGAGGATTCATATTTCAATTTATTTGCTATTCGAATTACTAAGAATCAGACAATAAATATGAGAGAGTGATGGAGCCTATCTGCCTGAGAATGGAAGTAGGTTGTTTGAAACCTGCTCAAACATATAGATTTTATAGAGATTCTCTCACATTTACTATTAGAATTACTAAAAATTCAAGTAATAAAATTGTTGACAATCTATATCCTTACGTAGAAGGGTTGGGTTGACCTTTGTCCAAAGTGTAATGTTAGAGGGAAGACTCAAGAATGATTCAGATCTTCTCAAAATTGATATGTCTTTTAAAATTATCATTGGATCAAAATTCAATAGTCAATTATTACAAATTTAATAGTAATTTTAAAAGTCACATTAATTTTAAGAGGACCTAAATCTTACTTAAATCTTCTCTCTATCATTATCCTTGTTCAAAATCTATATGTGATATGGAATGTATGCAAACCTAGCAAATAGCAACAATTAGCTTTTTCAAGAGGGAGACGATGCAACTTAAAAATTTGAAAGTAACTCAGAATCCTATAAGCAATATCTATTTATACTCTCCAAGTAATAACCATTAGAATTTCGATGCCTCCGTCTCAGACAGAATAATTTACAAATAGCTCACTCAATTTTTTTTTTTTTTAAAATACAAATAGCCCGAACAAAAAAATAAAATAAAAATGGTACAAAGGCATTACGCAATATCTGTAAAGGCAACAATAGTCGTTTTCTATTGTCCCAAGAAGGGACGAGTTCTGAATCTCATGGTGCTTATTGCGTCGAAAGAGTTGCCCTAACAATCAAAATAATCACCTTAATGGATAAGGGTCCATTTGATTTTATAATTTCAAAACATATAATTTAAAAATATAATTTTTAAAAATGCAGTTAAGTGTTTGGTAAAATTAAAATTTAATCTCTAAAATTATGTATTTTTAAAAATACTCTCCCTCATCTTTCGATTTAAAAATATAAATATTTTCATTTTTATTTTTGAAAAACACACTTTCACATCTTCGGCAATTTTATTTAAAAATGCATTTTAAACTTACAAATGCAAGGTCAAACAAACTCACGGAAGACATTTTAGGAAATTAGGGAACATATATGTTACTTTGTCTTGTGGCGACCTCAGTCGCTCTCACAACCTGAGCGCTCGTCTTCACAACTCCTAGACGATGAAAGAGAAGAGGTAAAAAAAAAGGGCGATATTTCGGGTTTTGGTGAATCGGGGAGTTGGGTAACAGCAGGTTCAGCAGCACACAAAACTTCACAGCGCACTTTAGCGGCGCATACTAGCCAAGGCCCCATAAACAATATAAGCGCCAAAGCTCACTGGCACGCTTTTACTTCTCGGAGATTAAAAAAAAAAAAAACCCATAAGAATCCCTCTCTTCCTATCTTTCGAAACCCTAAATCCCCGCAATTCTATAAGGTACAGTCCTTACAATTCTCTTGCAATTCATTCCTCTCTCTATCTCTCTCTGTATATATATGTTTTAGAAAATGTTAGCTTGAATTGATTTTCTTTTGAATTGAATAGATTCTGTTTGGTTCTTGACAATTATTGGAAAAAGGATAAATTAAAGCATTTTCCTGAAAACCTAATAGATATAAGGGACTAGAATTAGTATCTGAGAGTGTGAATTTAACCTTTTGGAGTTTTTCAACTGGATTCTTATTTGTGAGCCTTTGAGTTGTTCAAAAATGAAACGGAACTGTCCCACCTGTTTGCCTCTAAGTGGAATGGCAAATTTGATTATATAAGGTTGATACAAAAAATAATGACTTTCACGCTTTAAAGCGACTCTTAGGCATTTTCATTCACTTTCTTATATTTGCGTGTGCGCGTGTGGCTCTGGTTGTAGAATTGGTATGTTGGATTGTCAATTATAAATTTTTGGTCATTCTGAGTTTGATTAATTTTGATGTCGGGGCTATGCGATTTGCTGCAAAAATGAATTGGAGCTACCCCTTTGTATAGCTCTCTGTGGTAATTGAAAATTACTGGAAACTTTTAGTCGATAATTATTACTACATGACAGTTTGTTTCATGTCCTTATGACTTGATGTCACAAGAAGTAGGCTATTTTCGAAATGGAAATGGAATGCTGAACAGCTGACTGATGATTTTGATAGAAATTGTAGGAAACAACCATCATATATGTGATTGTCTATAAGAATTTACAAGTGCTGATAGCCCACATATATAAGCAAGTTGGATGTGTTTGAGTTGTTGAAAGATGACCCAATTAACTAGTAACTATCAGCTTTGACATTTGTCCTATTCTTTTACTATTTCAGCTGCTTTGAATTCATGTATGATCCTCACTGCACCTGGCTTCATTCCTCTTCTCACACCTGTCTAGTTTCTAGGATAACATCTTAAGAAGCTCCATGTCTTACTTCCCAGAAATATCTTAGTTTCCATCTTTCTATGTGAGTAACATGTTCTGGTTGTACATATAAGGCTTTTGAATGTTTAAGCTCTGGTGCATTACCATTTTGATATTTGGGTGTGTGTATTGTTTGAATGTACTTTTAAGTTGTCATCATAATAATGCCGTTATTGCCGTTGCTCTCATTGTCATCTTTGTCATTACCATCATCATTATCATCAACCGCATTTTTTTTTTAAAAAATTAATATATTAGCAGTTAGAAGGTTAAAATTTTTTAAACTCCATCAATGTACATTTTGGTCACTTTTGTTGTCGCTGATATCTTCTTTAATTACATTTTTAATCAGGTTTTTATTATAAGTTGCCGAAACTGCACTTCTGTGAAGAAGTAAGTTATGTGCATTATATACACGTAGAGATTGTGCATGTGAGATATGAACTAATTGGAATGAGAAACTTAAATAATTCATCAATATTTTTATAGTGAGCATAGCAATGCACTATTAGGTAATTTTGTATATAGGAATACACCTGCTTATTTATGCATTTCATATTTATGATTATGTGGTTGGTGAGATGTCCATAATAAAGTTTGCTGAAGGGTTCTTTATCATTGAAGGTTTAGCAGAACAAGATGGAAAACATGCAGTACGCTGAGGAGCTTGTGAGGGAGTTTCTTGTCTTCAGAGGATTTACTAATACTCTGCAAGCTTTTGAGGTTGAATTAGGCACAGATATTGGTAAAGGGTTTCAAGTAGAAAAGATTTTAGACTTAATCTTCTCAGTATACGTACCCAAATTTCAGGCAGAAAAATTAGTTGGTCTGTTGAGCTTTTTCAAGAAGTGCTTTTCTTCCTCGTCCGAAACTGTACTTGTTTCTACTTTGTCTAAATTGGAGGTCTCTATTTTACGATACTACATTGCTCATGCCATACAGTCAGGAAGAAGGGACAAAGTTGTAGAGTTGTTTGAGATGAATGGCAATGATTTGTTGCAGGGGGGCGAGGATTGGAATGCATGGTTTGGTGGGTTTCTCTTTTATTCACTCTATTGTCTCTAATGGACTATTTTCTCCTTGATTTATTTTTTTTGATAAGTAAGTAAAAATATCATTAAAAGCGCAAAGCGCAGCTCAGGTAATTCTCCTTGATTTATACTTTTGGGCATGTGATGCAGCCATTCCATATCTAAAGAACCCAAACTTGGATCCTGAATTTCGTATCTATTTCTCAAAAGAATGGTACGACGCATTGCGTCTTTCTGTGAGGAACTTCTTTAGTGAGATCTTCAACGGAACTCATATCCTTCAGAACATATAATTTGATACTTTGGTTTCACCACCTCCCTTATGTTTCTGATGCAATCACAATTTTGATAGTTCCTTATAGAACCAGCTTTATTTAGATGAATTTCAGTCTGTTGTAAGTTCACCACCTCCCTTGGTTGGTGGTTGTTGTGATAAGTCTTATTGTATCTTGATTAAGTTGCTCCGTTTAGACATACACACAACTCATGTGACCTTTAATGCAAATGGTATTCCTTAATTTTTGCACTTCAAAAGATATGTTATGTCCTACCATATTTTTGTCTCTATTATTTTGTCTGCAGGAGTTATTAATTTTATGAAGGTCTGGGTCAAAGCCTTTGCAATTAAGGTGCATTTCACGGCCTCAAGATTGTCTCCCTCACCCTTTTTACAAAAACCTTTACTTTTATGGATTATGGAGTTTGGAGTGCTAAACGGAAATTCCAGTTATAAGATGAACCTGTTTACTCTGAGGCTGTCTCTTTCCTCAATTGATTCACATGTTTCATGTCTCCAAAACTCTCTTTTCCTTCTGTCCCAAAGGATAAGCCCTTTTTTACTCTTTGATTTATTTCCACCAATAGTTACAGGATATCAATTATTATATTGGTTGTTCTTTTTTGAGTTTTATATTTCCGATTGAGTTGTGAGGAGAATATATCCTTAGCTTAACCACGCCTCCCTGCCCTATTAAAGATCAGTTCAGAAAAGAATACCACCAACCGTCTCAAAAAGGATATCAAACAACTCAATCATAAGTTATCGCAGCTTCAAGCTTTACTGGAGGAAAAAGAGGCTCAGTTATGTCGGTTAAGGATGTAAGGATTGGTCTTTGTTATTTCCCTCGCGACTAATGGTTATATACATCACTAGTTTGATAGATATTGATGTTTTTTTTCTTTTTCAAACTCAGCCATGCTTCATCAACTTTGGAAGAAAGCACAGGACTAACTAACCGTTCATCAAGTATTGTTCATGTGGAAGATCCTCTTATATCGAGAGATACTCAGGAAGCCTTTCCTCCTGCTACTCCACAATTGGTTCAAAAAGCGCTGGATCAAGATTTTGTTGCTGGACCTTCCCAAGTTCAATCAGAGCTTACCATGTCCAAATATTTTCACGATTCAAATGCTTCATCAAACTTTAACATGGGAGATGGTGGAACAGGAGACACTAGTCAAATTTGGCAAGATGGCACCTGTTCTGGTATATTGCTTTTCTGTACAATTTCTCTTCCTCCCATAAATTGAAGATAGTAAGCAAGCTATGGATGTTTCTTATGAAAATGATAATACTATTGACATTCATCATGTTTGGCATGCTGGGATTCCAAGAAGTGCCATGTTTATAAGATAGGAGTACCAAAGATCAAGATATTGAAGTGCATTAGTGAAATGATAAGACAAATGATGTCAGAAACCTTTTAAATTTAAAACAGTCTAGTAGTGCATCAGTGGAAGATAAGGACAGATAATGTCAGAAATTTGTGAATTTGAAAAAAACGTGTAGAAGCTTGTCAACATTTAATACTTAATTAAATGTGTTTTTGTGTTGAAAAATAAAAAGCAGATCCATTGACTGACCTATAATATCTAGAGAAAATGATGATAATAGGGGCAAGATGTGTCAATGTATGTAAATGTGTTTTTGAGTTGAAAAATAAAAATCTGAATTAATGTAGATGTAATCTTTCGGAAGATTTGTAGATTTAATGATATTGTTTTGTTTAGCATGACGCATGTAAATACATCGTTTATTTTACTGAACTTGTTACAGAGGCCATATAATAAGAAATAGTGAAGCCTTTTTGTTTGATATGAGGAACAGTTGACTTAATTTTTCAACTGTATGGTATTGCATGTCGTACTTTTTAAACTAGTTTCTGATTTTCTGTTTGTTATTTGAATTGGTGAATTGGTTGTCCAACAATGAACTCTGTGCTGCTTAAGTAATTAGTAAATTTGTTTTGTCAGAAAATGGCAGGGAAGGTCATGTAGAAGATGAATTTCCTGAAGTTAAAGTAGATTTTCAGGTAAAAGCTTCTAGAAATCGAGATATCAAAAATTTGAACTTTTATCCTACATTTAAATAATTCTCACTTCAGCATGTTTTGCCTTCTAGAGACACATTTAGTTCCTTACCTGGAATTTTCTAGTTTATTTTAGCTGGAGTATCTCTAAGTTTCAGAATACCATGGTTTCAGGAGACATTTTTGGCACACAAGTCACAATCAGCGATGCCGCTTTTCTGCATCTGGGAACAATATAGCCAGTGCTTCTCTGGATGGCACAGTAAGGTACTTTTTATCTGGAAGTAGGTGACATAAAGAGATTAACTGTAAGAGGGGTGATGACTCCTAGTCCCCTATCAGTTGCGTACATTCAAATGCCTACGTGCGGGAATGGACTCAGAGGAGCTGGTTTAAAAAAATAAAGTAAGAAAGAGAGGAGACAAGAAAAAACCTGTAGAACCATCCCACCTAGGTTGTTGAGCATGGTATAGAGGGCTTGAGGAATCCCCCCCTGTTTAACTTCTTAATTATGTGCTCATTTCAAAATTAATCCCTAATCATTCTCCATTCATTTTAACAAAGGATATGGACGTATGACTCTTCAACTCCAGCATCAAGAAATGCAACAATTTATTGTGGGGCAGAGATCATGTCACTTGACTGGGAGTCTAAGTCTGACCGCTTGGTATGTATACCTTTCAGAGTAAATTCATGTATGGTTTGATATGGGAATGGTGGTGATTAAATGAGATTCGATATACATGCTTTTAAGTTTTGTGGTTCTTTTTGACAAAAGCTTCTCATAGGCACTGCTGATGGAGGCATTAAAGCATGGAATGTTGATGCAAAGAGGGTTGTCTGTGATCTGAGCACAACTGAAGCATTTCCGAGGTTCCTCCTACATATATTATGCCTGTGGTTCTCTTCTTCCTTGGTGCTTGCTCTTACATTTCTATGGTGCTGCAGTGTCTTGGATCTGAAGTGCAGCCCAGTAGAACCAATTTTTGTTTCTGCGGCAGCATCCAGAGGGTATTTTCTGCTAATAATATTAAGATTCCATATAGAAGTGTTAAAATACCAAATTCTGGAGATTTGTCCTCTATTTTAAACTTATATTAGACTGAAGTATGATGCTTGCATTGTGTTGTTGAAATGACTTTATTTTTCGTTTAAACTATTCTTACATGGTTAGGGTGTTTCTTGAGGGCATTGATCCCTGTCATATGTAATGTTCAGAAGATTGACCTAGGATTTATTATTCTATTCAATATCTTCCGCGCGCGCACACACACACACACATATATTAAATTTGTGCTTCTTTCTATGAGTGCAAGAGACTAATATGAATTCATTTTCTTTCTAGGCATGGCTCAAGTTATATTGACAAATTGGGGTTTGCTTCGTTAACCGTATGGAACATGAAAATGTGGAAAGCTGTGGTATCTGCTGATTCATCTTAGAACCTCATATTTGCATGCAGTTCCTAGTTTTTATTTTATCCCCTAATGATCTTTGCCTTTCATGAAGACAGTCCTTCCGCTTGGTAAAGATCCACCTGCAATTACTTCCCTATGCTTCAATCACAATGGGAAGATTTTAGCAGCTTCTGCAACCGATGGAATGATTCACATGTTTGGTATCCTTTTAACCATGTTAGGACCTGGTATCTTAGTCTGCATTGCAATGGTTAACAAATGTTGTTGCACATACTTGAGAACTCAAAATTTTTTCTGCTGAAGTGGTTTTGAATTCAATTTTGGAGGTTTACTTTGTCTCTTAGCTTGAAAGGTACCCTTTTCATTTGGGGAAAAAGAAAAGGGTGACCAATCATTCAACGAAAGGGAAAGGGTTCCAGTTATGCATAGCTGAGGGTGCCTACACTGACACAGTCATATAGATATGTGAAATCCCTTAACTAGCAAAAGACATGGCTGCTGGTCTGCAAATTACTGGGTGGCCTGCACATGATTCTGCTATAAGCTCTATTCTTTTTGGGCCTGATGAGACAAGCATTTTTAGCTTAGGTTCAGATGGAAAGGCAAGTATATATTGATTTTGATGTGAAATTCAGCGAGAGCTTTGAAAATAATGCTCAATAATGCTCCTTTATTTTATTCTTTGAAACTTAATGTAACTATATGTTTTTGACACCTTATATAAAGTGTAAACCTCACGGAATTAGTTTTGTGGTGTTAGATATTCGAATGGAGCTTGCAAAATCAAGGTCATGTCCTTTGGTCAAGAAACTGTAGTAGGTATTTACATTGCCTGGCATTACATTTTTAACAGTGAATATATTGGTCAAGACTCCCTGGACTGACTAATTCCAACATTCAATTGTTATCATAGTTCTTGGACTTCCACAAAAAAAGTGAGACTGATTAACTGCTTTCTATATGCACAATGATGTCATAACCATGTGTTGTAGGACGGGGTTTTCATACCACCTATATGTCAAATTGAAGGATTGTCGAATGATGATGTATTCCTATACCATAGGGCATCTATGATGTCTTCCTATACCACCATCGTTTTCCCTTTTATTTTTTTCTCCTATTTTATTGCTTTCTATAGATTATATCTTCATCTCTCTCTCTCTCTCTCTCTCTCTCATTTATTTAACTTATTCAGTCGGCTTCTAAGTTGCAACTCATACCTTCTGAAAGTCTGAGCTTCGCTCAATGTGAGATGGAGAAAGAAATAGAAAAATAAAACATATATTAGTCAGGAGTGTTTTCAAATTTGTTGGTTAATATTATAACTAGTGAAGGTCATGGAAGGTTAAAATCATGTCAGTACTAAGAAATTTTGTTGAATTCAGCTTAATGATTGTGGACAGAATTGCATGCGATGCATAACTAACCTCCCCCACCTCCACTTTTTAATAATCTTTTTCTTTCATTGCATATAGCATTTGCCTTGGAAAATGTTGTCATGTTCTGGTTATTGTAATTATAGTTGCATCTTCTATATTGTTGCATTAGAGTTTATAGAATGAAGCTTGATAACATGAGTTTTCAATTCTGTAGGTTTTGTGACCCTGAGAGCTCAAAAATTTGCGGACATGAAATGGCTTTGGATGCTAATGGGAGGAGACTATTGGTGACATCTGGTTCAGTAAGAGCACCCATATATCAGGTTTATCTCTTCCCCACCCCCTTCTTCTCTCTCTCTCTCTCTCTCTCATATATATCAGGTTTATCTCTTCTCCACCCCACCCCACCCCACCCTGCCCCCTTCTCCTCTCTCTCTCTCTCTCATGCATGTGTGCATGCATGCGCTTGAATGTACACTCACAGACTGGTGCAGACAGTTGAGTGGCTTTCCCCTATTGGTGTTATTTACACCAATTAGGGTTTACTTGCTAACATATTTGTCCAGATCCATATGTTGACTAGAGTCACAAAAGTAGATTTGAAGCCGTACCGGTCATTTTGGTGGTCTGGAACATCCATGCCTGTCAGGTAGTCCAGATACAGGTGGTGCTCCCAATCTAATCTTAGTTATTGTTCTATTGACTCAGGTTCGTGGTCATAGAAATGGGTTGAGAACTCTTCCGCATAGTGCTGCTATAACAACTGTTGATTGGCATCCTACTTTGCCCATTTTCGTGACTGGATCAGCTGATAACTCGGTTCGAGTAACGTCTATTTTATAGAGGCCTCACTTAAGTGTCTTTATTCTCGGTCTGTTGGAGGGTTGAACCAATTTTTCTTAGTTGGTTTGACACTAGTTTTACTTTGCATTCCGAGCAGGTTTGTTTGAATGGATTTTGTAATTCATTGAACAGGCCAATATTTTTATAATGCATTAACCATTCATTGATATAGTAACTTATTAATTTCTCTCTTTTATTTATGACTGCATGTGTGCTTCGTGTGTGTGAGCGAGAGAGGGGGGGCGCTGCAGGTTCTTGTTCTGGGTGGTCGGTTTGCGGATGGCCTTGGGTGAGCGATGAGAGTATTTGGAAACTATTATTGCTTGTTTTTCTTGTAAATGATGAGACCTGTAATTTATGTTGCGTTTGGTTGGGTTTACTAGAATTGTTTTGAACGGTTATCAGTGGAATGCGATGATCTTTAACCTTTTAGACTAGTAGTAGTATAAAAAAATGTTGCTTTTAGATGAGAGCCTACAATGTTTGTTTAGGAGAAACATTGGTCAAGGATGGCAAAACGGGTTAGCGGGTAAGGTTCTGGCCAATCCGCTCGACTTACTAATTGGATTAGGGTTAAACCGAACTCGACACGATTAATAAACGGGTCATCCGAACACGACCCGTAATTTTTAATGGGTAACATGACATGACCTGTTAACATGTTTAGTGAGTCAAGTCGGATTGACTTGAAACCAACACGTTTGACCTGTTTAGTGAGTTGAGTTGAGTTTACTCGACCCAATTATCTAACTTTTTTATATTTTACTCAAAAATTTAAAATATTTTTTTTTTAATTTTTTTTTTTTTTTTAAATTAAATAGCTCATACGGGTTACCCGCCTGACATGATTACTAAACGGGTTATAAACTGGTGACCCATTTATGACCTGAACCCGATTAACTAAAATCTAAACTCTATATTTTTGTGTTGGGTTCACGGGCTGTGGCAAAAATTGCAACCCCTACATTGGTGAGCTTAGAAAAAAAAGTCAAAAACATATAGTTACATTAAGTTTCAAAGAATAAAAATAAAGGAACATTATTGAGCATTATTTTCAAAGCTCTCGTTGAATTTCACATCAAATCAATTATATACTTGCCTTCCATCTGAACCTAAGCTAAAAATGCTTGTCTCATCAGGCCCAAAAAGAATAGAAGCTTATAAGCAGAATCATGTGCAGGCAACCAGTAATTGCAGACCAGCAGCCATGTCTTTCGCTAGTTAAGGGATTTTACATTATCATATGACTGTGTCAGTGTAGGCACCCTCAGCAGTGCATAACTGGAACCCTTTCCCTTTCGTTGAATGATGGTCACCCTTTTCTTTTTCCCCAAATTGACAACGGTACCTTTCAAGCTAAAGACAAAGTAAACCTCCAAAATTGGCATTCAAAAAACCACTTCAGGCAAAAAAATTTTGAGTTCTCAAAGTATGTGCAAAAGACATATGTTTAACCACTGGAAAGCAGACTAAAGATTACCAGGTCCTAACATGTTAAAAGATACCAAACATGTGAATCATCCATCGGTTTGCAGAAGCTGCTAAAAATCTTCCATTGTGATTGAAAGCATAGGGAAGTAATTGCAGGTGGATCGTTACCAAGCGGGAAGGACTGTCTTCATGAAAGGCAAAGATCATTAGGGGATAAAATAAAAACTAGGAACCAGCATGCAAAATATGAGTTCTAAGATGAATCAGCAGATACCACAAGCCTTCCACATTTTCATGTTACCATACGGTTAATGAGGCAAACCCCAATTTGTCAATATAACTTGAGCCATGGCCTAGAAAGAAGATGAATTATTAGTCTCTTGCACTCTAGAAAGAAGGCACAAATTATATATATATAAGTGTGTGTGTGTTGTTGCGGGGGGGCGGGGAAGATATTGAATCAGAATATCAAATCCTTAGGTCAATACTTCTGAAGCATTACATACATGATCGGAATCCATGGCCCTGCATAATAAAATATATATGTGTGTGTGTGTGTGTGTGTGTGGGGGGCGGGTCGGGGGGGGAAGATATTGAAATTAGAATAATAATATCCTAGGTCAATCTTCTGAACATTACATATGACTGGATCCATGCGTTGTGTGTGTGGGAAGATATTGAATAGAATAATAAATCCTAGGTCATTCTGAACATACATGATGACCGGGAGACCATGCTCTGAACATATACATACCACACCATCCAACATATATTGTATATGTTGTGTTGTGGTGTGTGTGTTTTAGCTCGGCCTTTTAAACCCAGTAACACCGGCCACACACCCCCCCCCCCGCGGGTGCGCCGTGGCCCCCCCTCCGCCCGGGGTGGCGAAAAGGCCACCGTAATTCATTTCAAGCAGATGTGTCAAGCCTAAGAGTATTACTGTTTTGGCCAAAGTCCAAAACCCGATGGTAATTTTCAAGCAGATTTGTAGGTCTATTCATTTTCCTAGTAAGTTGGAGGAACAAATGAATGAAATGTTGGAACAGAGTGATCTCCATGACATGCTGCGAGGATGTAAAATTTGTTTGGTAACTGGATTGCAGGGCACTAATTGAACCCAATCAGAAATCGCCAATTCAAACTGTTTAAAAACTTTACAAAAGATACGATTACCAGATATCTACAATCAAATTACTAAGTGTAAGCAAAAAAAAAATAATAATAATTACAGAGTGAAGAAGAAGTTGCTGAGAGAGAAGGTAATAAAACAAAATGATAATGAATTGCTCTCCGCCTCTCCCATACCACGCAGTCGGCAAATGATGTGAATTTTTATTCTTGAGAAAAGAAGTCATTTTTTATCTGCAGCATCTAATCCTAACACGATAGTCGATATGCATGGTCAGTGAAAACCACGCTGGAGATTCTTGAACTGATATGTTAACTTTAACATTTTGATTCAACAATGTCAAATGCTTCAGAGAGAGAGAGAAGCCACACGGCCAATAATGATTCAAATAGTACAAGATGACAACACTTCAAACATTAACAAAATTCAAATTACACACGATCTTTATGTAAAGTTTATGACATAGAAGAAAACATTACGAATAATTAATGATGTTGCATAGGGAGAAGGTACGTAATAGGTTATAAAACAAAGCATATTGGACAGATACTAAAAACAGGTTCTTTAGAAAATAGTAGACACTCATAGTTCCATGTGCGGCAGCAGCAGCAGCAGCAACTCTTGATACAGCTAGATACATCTTCTTCAGGTCAAGTGTTTTGCCCCATTTCCTTCAGTGGAAATCTGCTAAGTGACATGCGATTCGAAGTATGACAAGCATCAGTAATGCTCTAATTGGAATGTGCAGCAAATCAAGAAATGGAGAATATTAGACAAAACTAAGAAATAAAACAGCATCAGGGTCAGGGTGCCAATTGCTAATCGCTATTTATCAGTCCTTTTTTTTTTTTTTCATGTTCATTTCACTTATCTTAAGCACTGATTAATCACGATTAATCAGTGCTTAATAAGTGAACATGTCTAGCAAATTAATGAAAGATACCAAAGGTAATCACATGGACCAGTGTAGGCCTTCTCCAATCCATATTCCTAAAGAATATATCTATTATCTTTCCATATCTGTAAATTTCAAAGAATTTGAGTTTTTCATCCAGGAGAAACTATTAGTGCCCCCAAATTTAGCCTCTGGAGCCAAGACAGCATGCCCAGAGGCAGAGACCTTAGCGTTTTCCCAAACAAAATTGTTGCTAGCGGCGAAATTCAAAATGACCAAATTTATGTCAATACATAAAACAATCAGGGCAACATCGAGTTTTGGGACAAACAGGTAAGAGGTTATCAAGGAGAGAACGGGCTTTAAGAGGGAGGGTTTGGGCTGTGTACGTATAAGTGAATCAAAGAAAAGGGCTGTTTTTGGCATTTGAGATTGATAGGAATGTTGGGCAAAGGCAAGCGGTGGAACACAAATGGGTTTTGCGTGACACCCCTTCCATGGGTTTTGGATCGATTCCAGTTTTATATATGGCGTAAATGTAAGCCGATGTTTTAAAATAGTTTTGTTCGCGGCTTCAATTGTCTTTTCGTATACGCTTAAAATTATTATTTTCTAATATGAGAATAGAAAAGGGGTATTCTTTTGAAAGGAAAACTAAAAAAAAAAAAAGCTGTTATTTAATATGAGACAAGGCAAAAGTTAACCAAATTAAGTTTCTACTACTGTCACGAAAAGGGGGGAGGGATGAGGAAATGAAATATTGGAAATGGATCTAATAATCTAAAAATCCCTAGGTCATCGGATCTTTACTGAACATTATCATATAAGAATAAGGCGAAACTGATCAAGAATCCATTGCGGTTGATACGTGCGCTAACCTGATTACAATGATTTTCATGGTATCAGCGAGGTCTTAGTAATGTTCCTCGAGTAAATTTGGCCACGTTGATAGCTGATCATTCCAGGTAGAACTTGTTCTCCAATTTGGTCTAAGGAGCCGGAGGGCGAAAAGGAGGGGATAAAGGAGTGACTTATTAGTAGGCTCACAAAAGACTTAAATTATTCAAACACATCTAGACGCCATCCTACAT
>FXXK01003413.1:12639-32462 GCA_900184695.1 Betula pendula | reverse complement strand
CACAAAGAGAGAGAATTTTATACATCCTCACTTGATTTCCATTTCAAGGATTACAATATTCAACCCCTAATGCACTGCCAATTATAATGAGAATAAAGCAGAGAAAGGCAAATGGCATGTAATTCCCTTCACGTATCAGCATTGCTAAGAGATTTCAAAATTTTCCTAATACGCTAAGGGCCAAATAAAAAATGTACATCTGTAACACAAATGGTTTCTCACCTTCCTACCACTGGATAAATACAACAATACGTATACCAATACAAGCTGACATTCTCAAGGTTTCTCATTCAACTACCACCATCAGACACTGACGATACTATGTATAGTATCATATCCGGTGTCCCAGGGCGTACTAAGGCTGTTTATCAATAAATCCAATATCACTGCAATGACAAACTCGCATTGATCCTCCTAAATTGTTCCCATTATGAAAACTGAAAATATTCGTGTGCGTCAACGGGCCTTATACTCTTCAGCCGAGATCACCGATATCAAATGATTGCACTATAGTATGGGATAAATGCCAAATCAAAAAATTATGGATTACGCTGAACAATTTGTATCTCAGAAGTGCAAGTATTCAGGGTAAATATTCGCAGGCCCACTATTGAAGAAAAAAATAAGGGAGTTCAAATAAATGCCCTTAGTATAAAAGATGGTTAGTACAAGTTGGCTCTAAAATTAACAGGAAGATGCCCATTTAAACCTAACAAGTATACATGAAGACCCATCAAAGATAAAGTAACCACGATTGGAAATAAAAAACATTTCCCATAAAAGCCAAACAATCTTCAAATTAACCATTAGCAATGGAAACAGGGTAATCACCCAACAAACTAAAGAGTCAAGTTTCAGTAGAGCATCTATGTTCAAAAAGGAACTATGCACAAGCATCCAGATTTGTGATTATATCTTGAATATTGAAGCACATTCAACATAATTTTGGATAGTGAACTTGAGAGAAAAGCAAAAATTCTCTATGATATGTTGAAGATCGTATACCCTCACCATAGAGGCGACCAGTATTCCTTTGAAGAATCGGCGGGTCTTGTAGACTGACTTCTTCAAAGTTTGAATACAAACAAAATGAAGCCGTTGATCTTCCGAATAATCTTCTCTCACTCGGGAAGCAAAACTATCTGTAGAAGCGTTCTGCCTTCTTCGCACCCAACATTGGAAGCAAAACATTCTAGTGCTTGGATACAGTGCATTTGGTGACCACGTTCTCAGGCTCAGTCAGATATAGATGTCCTCCCAAAGTTGCATTGAAGGAGTGCTTGAATGCTTTGGGTATTTTGCCTGTTTTGTGTAACTACTAAGAAGCTTGCCAACTCTGCATAAGTATGTGTACTCATGTTCAATAAATTTGTCATTTAGAATTAGCTTTCTTTAAAAAAAAAATATTTTTCCCACAGATTTCAGGCCATGAAAAGAGCAACGGCACTTTTTATGAAAAACAAAAACATTTAAGATTCAAATACCGACGAAAAAATCAATATAAGTGAAACTCAAAAGAGGAACGTAAATGACATTGCACTTATCATATATAAGATATTTCGATGTTATGCAAATCTTATAACAAGAAAATACATACTTCTACATACCCCTGTGATAAATCGATGATGGAGTTATCCAATTTAGGCAAAGGTCGCATTTCTGCAATCAAATAAATAGAATCAATAAGAAGATAATGACATCTGAACAAGAATGGTAAATAAAGCAAAACAAAAACAAAAACAAAACAAAATTCAGACATCTAAATGAAATTATTTCTAAGATTCACTTAGGGCACATTTAGTACGCAAGAATAGACTCATAAATGAAATAGCTATTCCTATGGAATACCTATTCCATTATTAGGTTTGCCACCATTACTGAGAATAGCTATTCGTCTCATAAAAGGAAAACTAAAAGAAATATCTCAACCTGAAGCAGCATTTGCATCTTTCTGTTTAATTTTTTCAAGATAATGATATCAGCAAGAGTACACTGGGGTCCTGCATCCTTTCTTAAGAATGCCTCCAGCACTCTCTCATCCTCTTCATCAATCTCCTGCAATTTGAAAACCCACATTACACAAAAAAAAAAAAAAATACTAACATTTTAAACCCACCAAGTCTAGTCCATGCCAAAAAAAAAAAGGATTGTGGGCTTTAATATAAAATTGACAACTCCTATAGAAGCTTCCATGAAGGGAAAAAAAAATTGATCTTAAAGATGTACCTAGTGGTATCACTCACCCACAAGAGTATCAAATTAATGATGCCATATTAATTATTCATATTTTCCTAGAATGATGATTGCCAATAACACTTTCATGCAAAATGCCAAGCCACAAAGAAACTTAAGGGAAAAAATATAAGAGTTTAGAATCTTAAAGTGTCAAGAGTTCTCAAAATTAATAGCAACAATACACCACTCTGGGGTCAGTGACGAAGTTTGGCCGCTTTATGTATTCTAGGACCTCAATCGACAAAAATCAACATCAACACACCCCCCCCCCCCCCGATTTCCTCTTTTTTCATGCCATAGTTTCTCAATAACCAAAACTGACAAATTAGAAAATAAAATACAATACACTTTACTGAGGTAAATAAAAGCTCGAATCTCACTCTACCTACCAAAACTAGATTGTTTTTCCGTTCTGACACGATAAAACTTAAAATTAACAATCCAAAATTTCCACTTCCTTTTTTCCACAGATCGTTAAAGAATCTTAGTAACCACACAGTATAAACTAAAATCGAAACGATGCCACTCACGTCATAAGCGCCAAATTGGCTCTGAGTTTCAGAGAATCCAGCAAACTCATCGATGTCATCTTGTGCTTCCTCAGCCTCAGTGAATCCTTGAGCGAAAACCAAGGAGTTGTTGTCGTTAGGGTTTCGCCCGTCCGCCTCGTCCTGAATCTCTCTCTGTTGAGCCAAGGCTTCTTTCAGGATCTTGGAGCTCATGCCCGACGATATCAACTTCTCCTCCGCCTGGTGCTGCTTGGGCGCTTTCGACCGCTTCTTGGAGGCCACGGAGGCATTGTCGTCTGCGAGGAAAGGCTGCGGATTCTGATGCCTGCTCCTCTTCTTCCCCATCGTATCCAACACCAGCCAAAACCCTGATTCACCGATCACTAATCAAAAACCCTAAGGATTCACCTAACGGCCGTTGTAGCTCTTTTTAACGGATCTGGCTGTTGTAGAAAAAAAGGGGTTCCGGCTTACACATGCTGTGAAACGATTTAACAGCACATCTGCTGTAGTTATTTGGACGGTCTAGATTTAGTCTTGGCATTTTAGATGAAACGGCGTCGTGGGCATAACCAAAAAACAACTCTCACTCCTATGTCTCTTCTCTTTTATTTTCTCTCCTTCCTTTCTATTGGAAAAAAATGCTTTCAAGCATTCTCAAAAGCCATCTTTTAGTATTCCAAGTGACAAGCCCACATCTTATTTTATTTTTTTAATATATAAAATGATTCAATAAATATAAGCTTACCCTATATGACAAAAATACTACAAGATAGTTGCAAAACACCAACAAATGACACATTATATGTAAGTGTCATATTTAATTCCTTTTTTTGGTTAGAGCAGCAGAAGTCCTATATTTTATTTATTTTCTTAAATTTATAAAAAAAAAATGTTAAAAAAGTCACAAAAAGTGACTTACAACAATTTTTCTACCAGTTTTCTAAAATTTGGATTTGCTACAGTACAACTCAATGCATTGAATTCTATTGTAGTAAATCCAACGATTATTATAATAAAAAAAAACCTTAATACTCTCTTCTCTCACACCTCTCAATGAACCAAGTCATTCAAAAAATAATAATAAAAAAATAAATAATAAATAATATTTAATTAGTATAAGGAATTATTAAATAAAGTTATTGTAGAGTGTATTTATATATGGAATCAAAAAGTTATTTGATCCCTTAAATTTTAAAAAAATGATAAAAAAAACTTGTGTAAATGCTTTTACAAGCTGACAAATTCGCATGCGAAGAGATAAGGTCAGTCTTATTTGGCCACGTGTCTAAAAAATGACGCATTATATGTAAGTGTCAGCAGTGTACGTGTGGATTTACTACTGTGGTGGAAAAAAAAAATTGATACGAAGAAGAAAAAAAAGCATAAACTTCAATATTTTTCAATCTTACAATTTAATTTTCTTGGTAACTAGGAAAAGAGCGGGGAATAAAGCCAATATAATTTGTGAAGAGAGGCAAATAGATTAACAGTTATAGCACTGATCATATTTCAGTAAATAAAACTACTAAAAAAATTGAAAGGAAGAAAACTTAAATTCAAACATAATTTTTGTAGGAATACACACACAATATATAATTTTGAACAAAAAGTTATCTAGAAATGTTGGTTATTTAAAAAAAAAATGACACATAATATGGTTTAAAATTAAAAGGAAAAAATCATATTTAGTCCCTAAGTTTTTATATGATTTGAATTTAGTCTTTGGGTTTCTAATTTCAAGAGTATAGTCCCTAAATTTTGCCCAAATTTTAAATAGGTCCTTCTATTATTTTTCTATCAAAATAAATGGTTTGTCATATATCATTTGTGTCTCAAGTCACATGCTAGTGTTCATATCAACACCTAATATCAAGGTCATATCATTAAACACCAATTTATCCATAAAAAAATTAAAAACAAAATTTTTTTAAAAAAAAAACAAACAAACAATCAAAAAACAAAAGACCTAACTTAAATAACAAAAACCATCTTCTTTATCATCTTAATCTTCTAGATTTGTAGCATTAAATGAAGAACCATTAACTTTGACGTTGATATAGACTTTGACGTGTTAAATGAGACACATGTGACAAATAGAAAATCGTTAATTTTGACGGTAAAGTAATAGAGGGACCAATTTCAAAACTTGAGTAAAACTTAAAGATCTTATTCTTAAAATTGAAAATCTAAGGACTAAATTCAAATTAGATGAAAACTTAAGGATTAAATATGATTTTTTCCAAATTAAAATATAGATCAGTTTTTATTTTTTGTCACTTTTAGTAAAATTAAAAATTAGATCACTTTTTTTTTTCTTCAAATTTTTGGATTTATCCTGGATAATCTAAGGATCGATCCCCAATTACAAGTTAACGTAAATTAATAGTTCAAATTACTATCCATTTACGTAAATGAAACAATTAATGACAAAATTACAAGTTAACATAAATTAATAGTCCTAAATCTATGTTGTCATAATTGTTTTCCTTCCTAAGATTGCATTGAGCACTGAAACGTTTGTTGATGTCCTTCCACTCCATGCCTGTAAATAAAGATAATAAAAAGTAATTCAAGTCCCTTTGTTTTTGAGAGTCATATATCATTTATGAAAGCCGAATTACCCTTTGACGCCTTAAAATTATAATATGTGGCGTGAACTCATACCTTTTAATGATTAAATCGGTCCTTTAAGTATTGAATCGATCTATTTAATATATGTTAATAATCACTTAAAAACATATATATAGAATCAAGAGCTATATGTATTAATGTAGTACTTAAAAGTTTATTTAATATATGCTAATACATACAGATCTGTTCCTTAATTGGAGTTGTACATTGGTTAGCGGAAACTGAAGTCATAAATAGTTTTTCAATTATAAGATTTTTATCTAAATCTATAACTTTATAATTTCATAACACCGTGCTATGTTTATCTGAGCTTTATACTTTTGATGTAAGAGTTTTATACTCTTAATTTGTTATTAATGAAATATAAAAGATTAGCGTTCAAAAAAATATATATGTTAATGTGTTTACTTAAAAACCCACATATAGAATCAAAAGCTATATGTGTTAATACAGTACTTAAAACCCCACATATATATATAATCCCATATATAGGGAAAAAAAACCTCATATATAGAATCAAAAAAACCCATATATATGTTAACTAAACGCACGTCTCTCTTTTTTGTTGAGCAATTCTTCATTTGAATGTTTATAAGATTTTCTTTTTCTTTTTTTCATTCATGTGCTTTTTCGAATTTTCATAATTATATAGTTTATTTGTATTGAAATATAATAGACATCAAACCAACAATATCAAAAATTCATGCTAATTTTCTATTTTAAGCTTTAATAATAAAAAAAAACACTTATAAAAAATGCCCGAAAATTTTAATAAAATCACACAAAAAAAAAATCTTATAAAACATTTCAAATGAATTAAAAAATTGAAACTCTTAATTTTAATTTAATCCATATAAATTAAAACATGTTAAAATATTTGTTCCTGTATGAGTAGTTTAAAATTAAAAGAAATATAATGAAAAAAAAAATAGCAAAAAGAAAACCTGAATTCTGATTATCAAAACATTAATATAAAATTAGCATGACTTTCTAATATTGTTGGTGTGATGCCTATTACATTTTAATACAAATAAAATTCATATAATCTTTTTTAATGAATTCAAAATAATGCATTAGGATCCAAGTTTTCTTTTTCCTATGTTTTTTTCTTTATGCTTATTTTCATTTTAAAATACTCTTATGGGAACAAATATTTTAACATGTTTTTATTTATATAAATTAAAACTAAAATTTTATGTGATTTATATATTAATGCATTGTTCTATACGTAATTGTGTCACTATGTTCAACAATGTACTACTATATAACTTTTATTATGTTTTTTTATTGAAATAGGTGTGATAAATTATTGTGCAAAAAAGCAATATAAATGCTTTAAAAACACCAAAGATAGATTAAATATTGAATTATTGCTAATTTTCTATTAATCATTTGATAATCAGAATCTTTTTTTTTTTTCTTACTATTACTTTCTTTATACTCCTTTCATTTTAAACAACTCCAATGGAAATAGAGATTTTAACATGCTTTAATTTATATTAATTAATCTAAAATCATCTTATGTTTTAATTCATTTGAATATTTTATGAGTTTTTTTTTCTTCATTTGTATGATTTACTTGAATTTCCAAGCATTTTTTAAAAATGTTTTTTCTATTTTTGAAAGCAAAAAAATGCAAAAATTTATTTTGTTGATGTGCGGAAAAGAAACATAAACTCTTTCGAAACAGTAAAAAGATAATTAAGCATTGAAAGAATATTTATTTGATTGCATTAAATGTTGAATGGAATATTTTGTTTTATTTTGTATTCATACAAAAAAAAAAAGATTATTTTGCAATGCATTTTTTTTTTTAATCAGTCAAATAATTCGAGTAGAATGTGATTTGTTCTTATAGATCATAGGGAGAATGCAAGAAGTGGAACAGTTTTAAGAATCTTGCAAGTGCCCAAAAGATATTAGCCATTTAATAAATGCAAAATAGACCTACAAAATCAATCTATTTAGAAATTCCAAGTAATTGACATCACATCAACCACCTATATTTAAAGGTTCCTCATTCATTAAAACTTTCAATCTATGGGATTATCTTTGTACACCTTAATCACTGCAACTAATCGAAATCACAATCAAATTAATCAATGGGACAAACCCCCATTCTTTTCTATCTTTTCTAGTATAATATACTTTACTTTTGTCCAGGTGATTTCTCTCTTTCATAAAAATATATAAAATTTCCAACTATTACAAGACATTCAACTCCAAACCATTCATGGTGAAAATGAAAATTGATGGTTTTGAGTAGGAATTGACCAAAAGCTCTCTTTGATTTATAAATTGTCTTATATGTCTACAGCATGTAAGCAGCTTTATCCAGGATTTTCCATTCCTCATATGATTACGTTTGCTATTGTGTGGAAAAACTCATCCACTACTATAACGTAAACGGTAGTTGAAAATACAAAAACTAATTGTGAATCAAAGTTTGCAATACACAATTTTTTTTTTTCTTTTAAATGTTATTGATACTCTTTATTGATAAGACCATTTCTTTGGGGCTTACATTTTAACTGCAGGTGTGTGTTTCAGACAATGGAAACTAGCTTCCTCCAAATTTCAATAGTTTCCACCATCAAAATCATACGCTTGAATCCATTGTGCTTCACGAATCTATTAAACATGATTTAACCATTAACCAAGTAAATTTAAGATTTGAGTTGCCACTCTATTTGACTCTGTTATAGAATATGCAAAACAAAAGACCTGCCGCCAAGACTTAAATTGAATTTTCACTTGAATCGGTGCCAACCCAACCAATTGGAAGACAAAAGACTAGTTGTCATTGTCTTCGAGCTTTCATAAAGTCGGGGTGGGGACCCCATTTTTGTAATTTCTTTCTATAAAAAAATCATACAAATAGTTGATTCCCATGTAATACACTTGTTGGACGTGAAGAGGGCGTGGCAGATACAAAAAAGTTATCAAATGCGGCTTTCAACAAGATCTTATAACTCTAAAATACAAGATCTCGTTGAGGATCAATCAGTATATTAAGTTTTCTTGAGTCACGAAATTAGTCTTATCATTCTTGATTTAGCATTGCTTTGTACCTTCATGTGTCACGAAATCAGTCTTATCATTATTGATTTAGCATTCCTCTGAACCTGCACGAGCAAAGATTGACAAACTCTTTTTGGTTTAAATTGTCGCCCCTAAGGAGTCATGCACGTGGCTCTGTCATTGCTGGACCATTCCCCATAATTATTTTCGCTTACCCTCCACTATAATATAAACTCATGGACTTCATAAAAAAAAAAAAGATACACTGTAAAACCTAGAAAGAGAAGCCGAGCAATCTCTGTTTTTGCTCTTTTTCATTTCTTTCTCATTTTTTCACCCCAATCCCTGTGGCCAAACTTACTCCTTAAATGGCACTCCATTTTCTCTCACCCATACTAGTTCCAGGAGGATTGAGGTGTTCTGCAACCTTAAACTCTATACGCTCTCCAGTGGCCCTCATCAAATTTCATTTCCCTCCAATGGCCCTGAAAACAGTAAATTTTCATTTCCTTTCTCATCTCTCACGCATTGTTGCATGCACGAAGAATAATAACGAATCTTCTGATTCGAAAAATCTCATCAACATACATACGGGGAAGACTAAGCTCGCAAGCATATTTCAAATAATAAGAATGATTACCCGTGCCCTCATTGCTACCCTTTGATATACTTAGATCTGGATAAAAAAGAAAAAAAATGTTCCATCCTCTCAAAAAGCTCATGAAAATGTCTGAAATGAATGAACATATGAAGAAAAGTCATCCTGAGTTGACTTGTTGCTGTAAGGAATGTTATATTTGCTTCAAAACCAAGGAATAACTTAACTATTACACTAGCGAGATATGCCCGATGGATAAAAAACCATATGAAACGAGGAAAAGTGAGCCTAATATTCGAGAGAATGAGAAGATGCAAATGATGAAAAGAAGAAAAAGAAGAAGGAGGAGGAGCTGGCAAAGGAGGGGAAGACGGATGATGAGCTGGAGATGGAAAAACAGTATGTTCTTCTATCATTTGCACATAAAATGAAACAATATATCTTCGGTATAGTGTTAAAATATAAAAAGCAAAGAAAATGACAAACATTTGCTTACTATGAAGAGGAAAAGAAATCATGAAATATAACTTACATTTGCTATTGTGTGGAAAAACTCATCCACTTTGAACAGTAACGTAAACGGTGGTTGGAAATACAAAAACTGATCGTGAATCAAAGTTTGCAAATTAAGCTACAAATTTTCTTTTAAGTTAGGTAACCAAAGTTTGCAAGACACAATTTTTTTTTCTTTTAAATGTTATTGGTACTCTTTATTGATGAGACAATTTATTTTGGGTTTACATTTCAACTGCAGTTGTATGTTTCAGACAATGGAAACTAGCTTCCTCCAAATTTTAATAGTTTTCGCCATCAAAATCATACGCTTGAATCCATTGTACTTCATGAATCTATTAAACATGGTTTAGCCATACACCAAGTAAATTTAAAATTTGGATTGCCACTCTGTTTAACCCTGTTATAGAATATGCAAAACAAAAGAGCTACAGTCAAGGCTTAAATTGAATTTCCACTTGAATCTGTTTCAACCTAACCAATTGGAAGACAAAAGCCCGATTCTCTTTGTCTTCGAGCTTTTATAACATCGGGGTGGGGACCCCATTTTTGCAATTTAATTTTATCAAAGAATCATACAAATGGTAAATTCCCGTGTGATACACTTGTTAGATGTGAGGAAGGAGTGGCAGAAATAAAAGAGTTATCAAATGTGGCTTTCAACGAGATCTTACAACTCTAAAATACAAGATCTCGTTGAGGAACAATCAGTATGTTAAGTTTTCTTAAGTCACGAAATTAGTCTTATCATTCTTGATTTAGCATTGCTCTACACCCCCACGAGTCACGAAATCAGTCTTATCATTATTGATTTAGCATTCTTCTGCACCTGCACGAGTAGAGATTGACCAACTCTCTTTGGTTTAAATTGTCGCCCCTAAGGAGTCATGCACGTGGCTCCGCCCTTGTTGGACCATTTCCCATAATTACTTTTGCTTAACCTCTACTCAGAATATAAACTCACAGACTTCATAAAAAAAAAAAAAAAAACAGATACACTGTAAAACCTAGAGAGAGAAGTCGAGCAATCTCTGTTTCTGCTCTTTTTCTTTTCTTTCTCATTTTTCCACTCCAATCCCCGTGGCCAAACTTACTCCTTAAATGGCACTCAATTTTCTCTCACCCACACTAGTTCCAAGAGGATGGAGGTGTCCTGCAACCTTAAACTTCATACACCCTCTAGTAGCCTTCATCAAATTCCATTTCCCTCCAACGGCCCTGAAAATAGTAAATTTTTCTTTCCCTCCTCATCTCTCATACATTGTTGCATGCGCGAAGAACAATAACGAACCTTCTGATTCGAAAAATCTCGTCAACATACATACGGGGAAGACTAATGCTGGCAAGCGTATTTCAAATAGTAAGAGGGATTACTGGTGCCCTCATTGCTATCCTTTGATATAGTTATATCTGGGAAAAAAAAATGTTTCATCCTTTCAAAGGGTTCATGAAAATGTCTGAAATGAATAAACATATGAACAAAAGTTATCCTGAGTTGACTTATTGCTGTAAAAAATGTTATATTTGCTTCAAAACAAAGGAAGAACTTAACTATTACACGGGCTGAATTTGCTTGATGAATAACAAGGCACATGAAACGAGGAAAAGTGAGCAAGATATCCGGGATAATGAGAAAATGTAGAAGATGAGGAGAAGAAGAAGGCGGAGCTGGCAAAGGAGGGAAGACGGATGATGAGCTGGAGAAGGAAAAATAGTATCTTCTTCCATCATTTGCACATAAAAGGAAACAACATATCTTCAGTACAGTGTTAAGATAGAAAAGCAAAGAAAATGGCAAACATCTGCTTACTCTGAAGAGGAAAGGAAATCATGAAATATGAAGACTTCTGGGAATGGAGAACAAATTTCCAACCACTGTTTATGTCACTGTTCAAAGTAGATGAGTTTTTCCACACAATAGCAAACGTTGAACAGTAACATAAACAGTGGTTGGAAATACAAAAATTGATCGTAAATCAAAGTTTACAAAATAACCAAAGTTTGCAAATTAAGCTACAAATTTTCTTTTAAGCTAGGTAACTCAAGTTTGCAAGACACAATTTTTTTTTTTCTTTTAAATGTTATTGGTACTCTTTATTGATGAGACCATTTCTTTTGGGCTTATATTTCAACTGCAGGTGTGTTTTAGACAATGGAAACCAGCTTCCTCCGAATTTCAATAATTTCCACAATCAAAATCATATGTTGAAATCCATTGCACCTCACGAATATATTAAACACGGTTTAACCAGAGACCAAGAAAATTTAAGATTTGGGTTGCCATTTTGTTCGACCATGTAATAGAATATGCAAAACAAAAGTGTTGCGGCCAAGGCCTAAATTGAATTTTCATTTGAATCAGTGCCAACCCAACTAATTGGAAGACAAAAGTCCGGTTATCTTTGTCTTCGAGCTTTCATAACGTCGGGGTGGGGACCCCATTTTTGTAATTTTTTTCTCTCAAAGAATCATACAAATGGTTAATTCTCGTGTGATACACTTGTTGGACGTGAGGAGGGAGTGACAGATACAAAAGAGTTATCAAATGTGGCTTTCAACGAGATCTTACAACTCTAAAATACAAGATCTCGTTGAGGATCAATCAGTATGTTAAGTTTTCTTGAGTCACGAAATTAGTCTTATCATTATTGATTTAGCATTCCTCTGCACCTGCACAAGCAGAGATTGACCAACTCTTTTTGGTTTAAATTGTCGCCCCAATGAGTCATGCACGTGTTCCACCCTTGCTGGACCATTCCCTAAGATTACTTTCGCTTACCTTCCACTCAAAATATAAACTCACAACCTTCATAAAAAAAAAAAATAAATAAATAAAAAGATACACTGAAAAACCCAGAGAGAAGCCGAGTAATTTCTATTTCTACTCTTTTTCCTTTCTTTCTCATTTTTTCACCCCAATCCCCGTGGCCAAACTTACTCCTTAAACGGTACTCCATTTTCTCTCACCCACACTAATTCTAGGAGGATGGAGGTGTATTGCAACCTTAAACTCCATATGCCCTCCAGTGGCCTTTTATCAAATTTCATTTCCCTCCAATGGCCATGAAAACAGTAAATTTTCATTTTCCTTTTCATCTCTCACGCATTATTGCATGCACGAAGAACAATAACGAATTTTCTGATTTGAAAAATCTCGTCAACATACATACGAGGAAGACTAAGGTTAGCAAGCATATTTCAAATAATAGGAGGGATTACCAGTCCTCTCATTGCTACCCTTTGATATACTTAAATCTGAAAAAAAAAAATAAAATAAAATAAATGTTCCATCCTCTCAAAAGGCTCATGAAAATATCTGAAATGAATGAACATATGAAGAAAAGTCATCCCGAGTTGACTTGTTCCTGTAAGGCATTATATTTGCTTTAAAACCAAGAAAGAACTTAACCATCACACTGGCTGGATCTACCCGATGGATAACAAGCCATATGAAATGAGGAAAAGTGAGCATGATATTCGGGAGAATGAGAAGATGCAGAGGATGAGAAGAAGAAGAAGGCGGAGCTGGCGAAGGATGGGAAGACGGATGACAAGCTGGAGATGGAAAAACAGTTTCTTCTTCCATCATTTACACATAAAAGGAAACAACATATTTTCAATATAGTGTTAAGATAGAAAAGCAAATAAAATGGCAAACATTTGGTTACTCTGAAGAGGAAAGAAAATTATGAAATATGAAGATTTTTTGGAATGAAAAACAAAAAACTTAATAATGGACGAGATTTTATGTCAACCTGTTGACCTAATGGGATAAGTAACAACAATATGTGTTACTTCAAGTTATTTGCTTTCAAGCAACAACAATGTGTTGTTTTGTGATAATCAGAGTACCATTCACCTTGTAAAGAACTCTTCATTTCATTTAAGATCGAAACACATCGTAAGGTATCATTGGATAAAAGATACTCTTAATGACAAATTGCTAGATTTTGAAAAAATTCACACCAATGATAATGGCTCGGATATGTTAAAAAATGCTCTAGCAAGGGAGAAGCTTGAGACTTGTCGCTCGATCGCCAAGATGGCGAATCCCTCCACCTAATCGGGAATGAGAAGATTTGTTGGATTGGGTTTCCCTCATAAGTGGAGAAATGCGAAAACTAGTATAGCCCAGTACATCCCATGTGTGTGTTTAATTAGTTCATATAGAAATGCCCGTTTGGGAGAGGGTTGGCTAACCTTATTATCCATTGAATTATTAGAAAGATTGTTAAGGAAGAAAAGATAGTGTAACAATACAATGAAAATAAAATTTTTGACAGATAGAAAGAAATGAATAAACGGAGTGCATGAAGCCATTGAGTAGGACGATCTTAAATAGGTAAATGGAAGGAAGGAAAGCTTAGAGAAAAAAAAAAAAGTAAAAAAGAATCGAAACATACTTTGAAAGAGCTATAACCAATTACATCTTCTTCCATCATTTGCACAGAAAAGAAAATAACTTATCTTCGGTATTGTGTCAAGATAGAAAAGCAAAGAAAATTTCAAACATTTAATTACTCTAAAGATGAAAGAAAATCATGAAATATGAAGACTTCTGAGAATGGAGAACAAAAAAAAACTTAACAACAAATGAGATTATGTATTAGCATGTTGACCTAATGAGATAAGTATCAGTCCAAACAATCTACCCGTGAATTAGGCTCAAATCTAGCTTGTTGATGCATTGGGATGAGCCTATGATGTGTAATACACGAAACAAATCAGATTTTGAGAGAGGCTCAAGGTGATCACCTGTAGTTTTAACTATTTGGGGCTTTGTATCATATGTTTTTCCCAACACATCTTCGGTGTAGTGCATATTGTGTGTAATGCACGAAACATATTAGATTTTAAGAGAGGTTCAAGGTGATCTCCAATGGCTTATGAAATAAACTGTTAAGGAAGAAAAAATAGTGTAGCAACACATTGAAACTGAAATTTTTGGCAAATTAAAATAAATAAATAAATGCAGTGCAGGAAGTCATGTGATAAGACGATATTAAATAGGCAAATGGAAGGAAGATGAGCGTAGAGAAAAAAAAATAGAAAATAAGAAGAAATAATCGAAATATATCTTAAAAGAGTTACGATAGAAAATAAAATAAAATGACAAACCTTTACTTACTCTGAAGAGGAAAGGAAATTACGAAACAGAAAGATTTCTAAGAATGGAGAACAAAAAAATTAGTAATTGATGGAATTATGTGTAAGCCTGTTGACATAATGGGATAAGTATTGGTTCAAACAATTTACTTATGTGTTAGGCTCAAATTCAACCTATTGACGTTTTAGAATAAGCATATGGTGTGTAACACATGAAAACAAATAAGATTTTGAGAGAGGCTCAAGGTGATCTCCAATGATTTTGATTATTTGGGGCTATGTGTCGTATGTCTTTCCTAACACATCTTCGGTGTAATACATATGATGTGTACTACACGAAACATATCAGATTTTGAGAGTGACTCAAGGTAATCTTCAATAGATTATGAGAAAGACTATTAATGAAAAAAAGATAGTGCAGCAACACAACGAAAATAAAATTTTTGGTAAATGGAAAGAAATGAATAAACACAGTGCAGGAAGCCATGGGGTAAGACAATCTTAAATAGGCAAATGAAAGGAAGAGTAGTTTAGAGAGAAAAAAAAATATCAAAACATACCTTGAAAGAGCCATAACCAATTGCATCTTCTTCCATCATTTGCACAGAAAATGAAACAATACATATTCGGTATAGTGTTAAGATAGAAAAGCAAAGAAAATGACAAACATTTACTTATTTTGAAGAAGAAAGGAAATCATAAGATAGGAAGACTTCTAAGAATAGAGATCAAAAAAATTAACAACGGATGAAATTATGTAGCTTGTTGACCTAATGGGATAAGTATCAGTCTAAACAATTTACCTGTGGATTAGACTCAAATCCAGTCTGTTGACGTATTAGGATAAGCATATAGTGTGTAACACACGAAACAAATCAGATTTTGAAAAATGTTCAACGTGATTTTCAATGGCTTTAACTATTTGGAGTTTTGTGTCGTATATCTTTCCCTACACATCTTTAGTGCAGTGCATATGGTGTGTGATACACGAAACAAATCATATTTTAAGAGAGGGCTCAAGGTTATCTACAATGAATTATGAGAAAGATTGTTAAGGGAGAAAATGTAGTGCACCAATATAATGAAAATGAAATTTTGGGCAAATGTAAATAAATGAATAAACGCAGTGTAGGAAGCCATGGGAGTAGGACGATCTTAAATAGGCAAATGAAAGGAAGATAAGCTTAAAGAAAAAAAGAAAAAAGAAAATAAGAAGTAAGAAAGAATCGAAACATACCTTGAAATAGTCATAACCAATGACATCTTCTTTCATTATTTGCACAGAAAATGAAACAACACATCTTCGGTATAGTGTTAAGATAGAAAAACAAAGAAAATAACAAACCTTTACTTACTTTGAAGAGAAAATGAAATCACGAAATATGAAGACTTCTTAGAATTGAGAGCAAAAAAATTAACAATATTTCTTACAATCCATTAGAGACCTTAAGCCTTTCTGAAAATATGATATGTTTCGTGTATCACACATTATATGCACTGTACTAAATATATGTTGGGAAAGATATACGATACAAAGCCCCAAATAGTCAAAATTATTAGAGATCACCTTGAGCCTCTCTCAAAATCTAATTCACGGGTAAATTGTTTGGACCGATACTTATCACATTAAATCAACAAGCTGACACAGCTTGTTGATGTATTGAGATAAGCATATGGTGTGTAACATACGAAATAAATCAGATTTTGAGAGAGGCTCAAGGTAATCTCTAATAATTTTGACTATTGGAGGCTTTGTATCGTATGTCTTTCCCAATACATATTTAGTGCAGTGCATATAATGTGTGATACACGCAACATATCATATTTTGAGAAAGGCTTAAGGTCTCCAATGGATTATGAGAAAGATTGTTAAAGAATAAAAGATAGTGCAACAACACAATGAAAATGAAATTTTTGGCAAATGAAAATAAATGAATAAATGCAGTGCAGGAAGCCATGGGGTAGAACGATTTTAAATAGACAAATGGAAGGAAGATGAGCTTAAAGGGATAACAAAATATAGAATAAGAAGTAAGAAAAAATCGAAACATATCTTGAAAGAATTATAATCAATGGCATCTTCTTCTATCATTTGCACAGAAAAAAAAACAATACATCTTCGGTATAGTATTAAGATAGAAAAGCAAAAAAAATAGCAAACATTTACCTACTCTGAAGAGGAAAGAGAATCACAAATATGAAGACTTTTGAGAATGGAAAACAAAAGAATTAACAACAGATGTGATTATGTGTCAGCCTGTTGACTTATTGGGATAAGTATCGGTCCAAATAATTTACTCGTGGATTAGGTTCAAATCTAACCTATTAACATTTTGAGATAACCATATGGTGTGTAATACACGAAACAAAAATCAGATTTTAAGAGAGACTCAAGGTGATCACCATTGATTTTAACTATTTGGAGTTTTGTATTGTATGTATTTCCTAACACATCTTTGATGCAGTGCATATGATGTATAATACATGAAACATATCAAATTTTGAGAGAGGCTCAAGGTGATCTCCAATGAATTATAAGAAAGACTGTTAAGGAAGAAAGTGTAGTACAGCAACACAACGAAAATGAAATTTTTGGCAAATGGAAATAAATGAATAAAGGTAGTGCAAGAAGCCATGGGTAGGACGATCTTAAATAGGCAAATGGAAGGACGATGAGCTTAGAGAAAAAAAATATAGAGAATAAGAAGTAAGAAAGAAGCGAAACATACCTTAAAAGAATTATAACCAATTGCATCTTCTTCCATCATTTTGTACAGAAAAAGAAATAACACATCTTTGATATAATGTTCCCATTAGAAAAGCAAAGAAAATGGCAAACCTTTACTTACTCTAAAGAGAAAAGAAAATCGCGAAATAGGAAGACTTCTGAGAATGGAGAACAAAAAACCTTAACAACGGATGAGATTATGTGTAAGCTTGTTGACCTAATGGGATAAATATCGATCCAAACAATATACCTGTGGATTAGGCCCAAATCCAACCTATTGACGTCTTGGGATAAACATATAGTGTGTAACACGCGAAACAAATCAGATTTTAAGAGAGACTCAAGGTAGTTTCCAATGGTTTTGATTATTTAAGGCTTTGAGTCATATGTTTTTTTTCAACATATCTTCGGTGCAGTGCATATGGTGTGTGTAATACACGAAACATATCAGATTTTGAGAGAGACTCAAGGTGATCTCCATTGGAATGTTGGAACGGGAGCAATGATGATGATTATCAATTGGTTGGTCACAATAATATCTTAACCTATTGGGATAAGTCATCCTATTGATGTATTTCAGTGTTGCAGGGTTAAGGATTAGGTTAGATTAGAAGAAAGAGAGAAGAATGAAGAGGGAAGAAGACAACTGTTTGTAGGGTTAAAGAATTGCTGAAATGAAAGGGAGTGCATGGAAAAATGCGTGGAGTACGTGCTGCTCATTAAATGCAGCATGTGAAGATTTAATGACCAAGATTGAAAAAGATGCAATCTAATGACTGTATATGGGGGCGTACTTTTATGAGTGGCCACATGAGTGCCACGTGCTTGGGCAGTGAAAGAAATTTAATGCTTAAGGCAACAGCTATAATAAATTGAGCAGATCTAACAATGGAGAAAAAGCCATAAAACATGGGAAGTTGCGTGAGTCATGAAGGAAAGATATGTGGAAGAAGTTTTGAGAAACTTTAATACGAAAATTATGGAAGGAATGATTGAGATTCACCTGGTAAAGTGCTCATAATTGAAACTTTGGAAGACCTAGAAAGTTTTTCATCTCCAAAGAATAATACGAAGAGACCTATAATATATGAACCATTATTTTAGAAGTAATTAAAACCATTGTTTTAAAAATGGTTATTATCAACCGAATACTTGTTGATAGTTTCAAATGGAAAAAACATTTTCCACTTTTCCTTAACGTTTTAGGCTTTTATACTATAAGATGCCAGAAAAGCTTATTACAAATATGATAACGTTACTTATATATATATATATATATATATATATACCAATGAATATTAAAATAATCTATATAATATTTCATACTTATTATTTAATAACTAATATACATACTTATATTTATAAAAGCTATCCTCAACATCATGCTCTGTTTCTTAACTAAAATGTCACTTTTGTTTAATAAAAGTAAGGAGTGAAGAATTTAATAAAATGTCACTTTTGTTTCTCTCGTGCAGAGTGCTTTCTCTTCAGCGAAGGGGTTTTTTTTTTTTAAAAAAAAGAGGTTGATGTGAAAGGCTGATAAGGTGAGAGCAATGTGGGTCAAAGATTCGGGTCATAGGGCATCTGGATCTTAAAGCATAGAGTCTCCAGAGATCTCCTTGGACTGTGAGCAGCTCGCTTATGGGTGTCCCATGGTCTCAAAGTATTTCGTTGAGATTAAATAAAACTTAATTTTATTCTTAGAGTATTCACAAAAAATACTCTATAGCTGCTTTATTTATTTTTAAGGGTAAACTTCAGTTAGACCTTCCAAACTTTAAGCTGTTTTGACATGCCCCTTTTAAATTTTATTTTCTCTCACTTTGGTACTCTAAACTTCTAATGTCTATCACTTACATCTATTCTGTTAGAATTTTTCGTTAAATCCTAACGGATGGGTGTAAAAATCCTTAAAATACTCATCATTTTAGATTTTTTTTATATAATTTTTTTTAGAAAATACAGATGTATTATGAAAATTTTAACAGGATTTAATGGTGAATCTTGACAGAATGTGGTAAAATGAGAGAAGTTAGAAGTTCAGGATACCAAAGTGAGAGAAAATAAAGTTTAAGGGGGCATATCAAAACGGTCTAAAGTTTGGAGGGTCTAACTAAAGTTTTTTTTTTTTTTAAAAAAAAATATATATATAGAGAAAATTTAATAAAAACCACAAAAACACCTACTTTCAGCCCCTTTTCTATAGGTTTCTTAAATATTATGTTTGTTATGATGCTATTAAATGTATAAATTTACTAATATAATAATTTTCTAAATAAGCCCTTAGTACTCAATTATTTTGATATATTGCATCAAATAAATTAGTTTTCTAACTTAAACCCCACCGGCTGAACCATTGGCAGAGGAGGTCTAAAATGACCAAGACATTGGGAACTACTCCCGAGTGAACAATGCAGTCTCGAGAATGCCAAATAATATGAAAATCTATAATTTATTATGAGACTATGAAATGACCAGG